>CAKAOI010043364.1:33138-37149 GCA_916701655.1 Sebastiscus albofasciatus | reverse complement strand
TTATTATTATTATCATTATTATTATTATTATTATTATTATTATCATTATTATTATTATTATTATCATCATTATTATCATTACTATCATTATTATTATTATCATTATTATTATTATTATTATCATCATCATTATCATTATTATTATTATTATTATTATCATCATCATTATTATTATCATTATTATCATTATTATTATTATTATCATTATTATCATTATTATTATTATTATTATTATTACTATCATTATTATTATTATTATTATTATCATTACTATCATTATTATCATTATTATTATTATTATTATTATTACTATCATTATTATTATTATTATTATTATTATTATTATTATCATGATGATCATCATTAGTAGTAGTAGTAATGTTTGTATTGCTCTCTGCTGCTCTCTGCTGGCCGGCAGCTGCATCGTTCATCCCGTCGACATGTTTCTCTGAACATCAGGAGCTTTATATCATCTCGGCCCCCCCACTCTAACCCACTCATGATGATCACACCTCCGGGTTCCGCGTGAACATCTTCCATTGGTGCCTGCTGTGCGCGGGGACCGTGCGCGGGGATGGGCACGATCCTGCAGGAGCGAGACGCGCACCAGCAGCCGGAGAGGGTCTCCATCAGGGACCGGGACTCCATCAGGGTCTGGAAGAAGAAGGCTCCGTGGAGCAACAACAACAGGCCTAATGTGGACAGGTAGGATTTATTATTACTCTGATGATGATGCGGTGATGACCTGGAGGAGACAGATGTTCTGTCTCTGCAGCATCAGCAGCAGCAGCAGCTGGTTGTTGCTCTGCTCTGATCTCCAGACTGCTGCATTCATCCTCCATCATCTGTGTGATTATTATGATGGAGAAGAGAACCGTCCTGTCTGCGCTCTGCACATCACCGCAGATCTGTCTATGTATTGATAGAATATGTGTGTGTGTTTCTGTGCGGTATTATTCGGGTCATTGGTTGTGTTTAATATTTCATGTTTCTCTGTTTTGATCAAAGCAACAGAATGGGAAGGAGGCAGTCACAAAGGAAACCTGCGCAGCCGCAGAACGAGACTCCCAGACAGGAGAATAATAATGAGAAGGTAGGAGAGGAGCAGAGCCGAGGACTGAGTCGGTTAATCGATCAGACTATCTGGTTTTATTCTCTATCTTAATGTTTTAAAGGTCCCATATCGGCTCATTTCCAGGTTCATACTTGTATTTAGTGTTTCTACTAGAACATGTTTACATGCTGTAATGTTTAAATAACCCTTTATTTTCCTCGTGCTGTCTGTCTGAACATACCTGTTTTCACCGTCTGTCTGAAACGCTCCGTTTTAGTGCATTACAACGGAATGGCAACAGAATTGCGTAGCTTGGCAACAGCTTGGGTCCATGTTTACTTCCTGTCAGCTGATGTTATTCACATCCACTGCAACAGGAAACAAACTGGGACACATTTACAATGTTTACGTTTAAAACCGTCTAATGGTCTAAATATTGTATATTTGTGACATCACAAATGGACAAAAATCCTAACGGCTTGTTTCAAACGCGCAGTTTCTGAATACGGGCTGTGTGTATTTCTCAGTATATTGAGCGTTTTAATAGTTAAACAGTATTTATATATCACTTAAACCTGCTTTATAATATAAAAGACATGAAAGTCTTTTCGTTCTGTCTTCCCCGCCGTCAGGAGACTACTGCAGCCCCGCTTGGCGGTTAGCTGTAAAGATTATAGAAGCAAAGAGACGAAACTCTAGTGTCTTTCTGACAACAGCCGCTGCCGCCATTTTGGACTGAAAACTCTTATTATATTCATAATATTTTGTTGTTCAACACAGGCCATTTCAGTATACGACAATACAATTGTTTTATTTTTGTACGCCACGTAGTAGGCGGACGTTTTACTGGCGTCTGGTGGTCGCTTTCAGTCCAAAATGGCGGGAACGTAGCTCTGCTGCTGGAAGCTGATGTCGCAATGGAATGAACAACTGACTTTCACTTCTTATCAATATACATTCTTTAATAGCAACTCAAATTCAGCCAGAGCAACCTCCAGCACCGGGGGTCTGATCCTTTCTGTTGCAGCCGTTAGACCCAGCGCAGCCCGCGCTGTGACACGCTGCGGCACGCTGCGCCGTGACACGCTGTGACACGCTGCGGCACGCTGCGCTGTGACACGCTGTGACACGCCGCACCGTGACACGCTGTGACATGCTGCGACACGCTGCGCTGTGACACGCTGTGACACGCCGCGCCGTGACACGCTGCGGCACGCTGCGCTGTGACACGCTGTGACACGCTGTGACACGCTGCGACACGCTGCGCTGTGACACGCTGTGACACGCCGCACCGTGACACGCTGCGCCGTGACACGCTGTGACACGCCGCACCGTGACACGCTGTGACACGCTGCGCCGTGACACTCTGTGACACGCTGCGGCACGGTGACACGCTGTGACACGCTGCGGCACGCTGCGCTGTGACACGCCGCACCGTGACACGCTGTGCAGGGGTTTGCTCTGGATGGCTTAATGTGAGCTTCTACAGCTAACCGCTAACTGAAGGTCCGTCTCCCGGAGCAAACGCCCGCCCTCGATCTCACACATTGCACCTTTAAAGCATGAACATGTGTTAGTGATGATGAGTAGAAATGTGTGCAGCATTAACGTTGTCTCTCTGTAATCACAGAAGCTGCAGCAAAGACGAAAGCAGAAACCCAACGCCCCCACGACCAAACGCGTTACTCCTCAACACCGGTGAGATTCTTTCTGTGCTAGTTTCCTGCCTCACTGTGCTGCCTGGATGCTGACGTAATATCATTTACTTCTCCGTCTAGTGCTCAGGGAACCTCCGAGTCCAAGTCCCATCCTCTGTCCCCTGCAGAGGACAGGATGGAGCCTCAGGTGCAGCCGGCCGCTCGGCACTGCAGCCACAGGGAACACAAGCACACGGGTTTCAGAGGCAGCAGACACACACCAGCCCTTCACTGCCACCGCCTGTCTGACTCCAGTCCTGATCTGCAGAAGACGCTGTCACCGAACCCCGAGGGAGGAAGTCTGAACGGCCACGTAGAGGACGACAGCGACACGGACTTGTCTGAGTCGGAGAGACTTCCTGTGTCGCCCTCCGCTCGGGTTCCTCCACAGCTCCAGCTGAGGCCGGAGGTCATCGAGGCCGAAGACGGCTCGTCTCTCGGCCACAGGCCCAGAGGCCACGCTGGCTTTGACTTCCCAGACTTCCTCCCTCCACCTTTCAACTCCTGGAGCCTCAGTCAGCTGGCCGTCTTCTACAACACGGAGGGTCGGGGGGCCCCTCGGCCCAGGCCCGTGGGCCCTTTGGAGAGGTACCTGGACAGGCTGCTGCAGCTGGAGTGGCGCCAGATTCAGACTCTCCAGGAGGAAGGCGGGAAGTCGGCGGTGTCGGATGTGAACTCCGGCTGCCACAGGTCAGCTGCCGCCGCGTCGTCACGCCTCAGCTCTCCAAAGTGCATCCTCCAGTGTCAACGTGCCTTCTCCCTCACCTTCCTCTCCTCTCTGGCCAGTCACTCTGCCCTGCTCTCCGGCTGTGCCTGCACTCTCTGCCGTATCCGCTACTCCACCTGTACCACGTCGTGCTGCCGCTCCACCCGTCAGTCCAGACTGAGTCCCACGCTGGAGCACAGGGGGCCGTCGTCGCTCCCCAAGAGGAGCTACAGCGAGAGCCGGGTGCATTCCTCAGACAGGAACTCTGCATCTCGAGCTCAGAGGTTCAGCAGCCCGCTGAGGACCAACAGCCACCTGAGGAGAATGCAAGCCTCAGGTAACATCCGCAACCCGGTTCAAGGTGCTAACGCCAAGCCTCATCCCACTGCCAGAGACTCCAGCGTCGGGGCTGGGAGGGACCGTCTGGGAGCGTTGGGGGACGTGTCGGACTACAGGACGGGCGGGTTCAGGAGGAGGAGCGGCTCAGAGCAGAGACGAGGTGGAGTCGAAAGACAACAAGGTGCGTCGGAGAAAAGACGAAGTGGTTCTGAGTG
>CAKAOI010043364.1:18138-28138 GCA_916701655.1 Sebastiscus albofasciatus | reverse complement strand
ACCTCTTTGTTTCTCACCTGTAGACCAGGAGCAGCTGGACAAGGAGATAAACGACCTCCGCAGTGGACTGAAAGCAAAAGTCAACCGTCTAAATGAGATGCAAGGTATGAAGAGCGTTCAGCTGTCCAACTGGCTGATTTAAAGGAATAGTTCACATTTTCCTTGCTTCATGCTGAGATTGAGACTCTCATGTCTTACATTTTGTTCAGGTGTTTCTCAGTGGGGTTGTTTGAGGTTCTTCTCCAGTAGATGTTCTCCATAGTCAGTGTGTTACCTACAGTAGATGACGATCCAGTTTAGAGAAACAGACAGGCGAAGTAATGTACTGCTGTGGACGGAGGCAGCAGCAGCAAAACATGCTTAAGTCACCTACAAAATTCAGCTTAAGTGTACACTGTATTTATGATATTTTCCTCGTTTTACATCGCCATCAAACAGCCCTTTCCGAGGGGGGACTGAAGCCGTTGTATCTATCTATGCTCTCTTCAAAGCCACCAGACTCCGTTGACAAGAACAGTAATCTTACCTCGCAGAGCACAGGAGCTGCTGTTCTACCGCTAACTTAGTTTGTTTGTGTTATTGTGTGATTTTGGTGAATCCAAACTAACTCTTTAAACCACATTAAAACAGTCCCGTGTTCTGAAGACGCAATATGCCATGGCATGTTTAATTGACGTCGCTTTAAAATGACGGCTCCGAGGAAAGGATGTCTCATTTTGTTAGATGCCTGTTGCCTCGACTCCTGTCTCCTCGCATCTCTTCCTTGCCTCCTCCTCTTGCGACTAAGACTTGAGGAGGGGAGGCGAGGAAAGGAATCGAGGAGACACTTGGACCGTTAGTCTTTGGGCCTGTGAAACCTTGAGAGGACAAATGAGTAGAAAACACTTGTGATCACGTCTGAACTCACACCGGAGTGTCTCTTTGTTTGTTTGTTTGCAGGGAAACCAGAGCTGAGAGGCTACAACCTCTCTCCTCTGTCCACCGATGAAATCAAAGCTATCAACGGCCTCTTGAAGAGATGACATCACATCTGCTAACCGCTGGATATCTCTGAGGACATACGGACAGGAGCCTCACCTGCAGCTCTCAGTGGTGCAGATGTGCTAACCTCTGGATGACCTCTGGATGACCTCTGGATGACCTCTGGATGCCACATTAGCCTCCTGGATTATTACCTTCAGGACATTTTTTAAATTCTTGTCAAACTTTGTAGTCTAGGTTTTAAAACTACAGAAAGCATCTCTTGAACCAAACCACACACCTTTAGGCTTCTCTGTGATCTTCTTTTGATAAGTAATGTCATATTTTAGTCTGTAGTCCCCCCATGCGTCTTCAGTGGTCACCTGTGATCTGATCTCACTCCCCCGCTCTATAAGCAGATAAACACGCAGTGAACACACGGCTGATACAGCAGACGCTGTGAGGTAATACTACATGATGTCCGTAGTAATGTCCTTCATATTCCTGAATTCTGGTACGTTGTATTAACATCAAAATAAAAGGTTCTTGTACCGGCGGTCCCCGGAGAACTCCGCGCCGCCGGCACCGCTGCTTTTGCCAGACAACAGTTAGGTACGGCGCTCCAGAGAGCCGGGAGGACAGAGAACAGGCGGTCGGGTGTCAGCTCCGCACAAAGCAGCGGAACAAAAACAGCGACACATCTCCGACAGGATGATCACAATGACCTTCCTGTTCCCGGTCTGATAGTCTGTAGATATGCAGCCTATAAACAAGATATAGTTTAATAAAGTACAGATGTACCGACAGGATGCGGTAGAGCACGGAGGCCGTTTCCATGACGACAAGCGCCCGTGTCTGCCTGTTTATTCACCTGAGGGGCGCGGTGATCCCCGCTGGACATCAGATGAGTAGGCGGTCCTTAATGTGGCCAGGACACATTCACTACACACTGCTAGAAGAATGAGGTCACATGAGGCCCAGACCGGCTCTCAGTGTGGTCTGAAAGATCCGTCCTCAATGCGTCTTGAGTGTGTTCACACCTGAACTTAGAGCTGTCCACTAGTGATCACTGAGGATGCAGGTTAGTACCGGGTGTGAACCTCTGACATGATGACCTCCTGTAGAGTTTGAGTGGGAGCTCAGGCCATGTGGTCGGTTAGTGGCCACAAGGCGGCGGCGCAGTGTAAGTGTAGAGCAGAGGAACAGAGCTTTGATTCTCTCGCTGCCTCACAGCCAGTCTTCAGTCAGCCTGCTGTCAGTGCAGCGCTGCTTTATAACACGAGTTCTCGGAAGGTTGGACTCTGCAGATGTTCAAGATGTGAATCGTTTGTTTTCGTATTGTTTAACTAGTTCTCAAGTTGTTCTCCTTTAACTTGATCAACCTTCTTGTCTATGAATAAATGTAATATGTTTGTGATTCAGTGTGATTTGTGTTTTTTGTTCAGTGAGTTGCTCTCATACCTTCAGCGTGACTTCTTCTTGTGTTGTTTCTCTGACTGAGACATACCGTTCATCCTTAATTACACCGTGAGTGATAAACAAGCAGTGAGCCCCCCCCCGGGGAACAAACAGTAAATAGGTGTATTGAGTGTAATTCTTTGGTCTGACATGCCGCTGAGCATGAGAAGACACGGATCGCCTCGGGTAACGGGAGACAGGAACAGCAGTCACATCGGTAGGATTGTTAGTGCGTTGCAGAGGTGGTGGTTTTGTTTCACTCAGACTTTGGTTGCGTGCCACGGCTCTCAGACCTGGAACCAGCTGAGTGACGAGTGATTGATGAATTTATGAGTCAAAGGATGGGAACCTGCTGATCATCTCAAATGTTAGACAATTATACCCGACGAGGCACGCAACGGTGCTACGTTAAGAAAAGGACTCGCATGACGCGCGGCGGTTTGTCGTCTATCTGTGGAACTACAGAAACCGATGATTGATTATACGACGAGTGCCTCCACTAGACTACAAGAGGGAATTATTCACACCCAAGAGCAATCAAAATAAATCCATAAACTATGTGTAATTATAGTGGGTTTGGCAGTGAGGATGGACACGTATCAGAGGCCCAATCAGTGACTCTCAGCTGACATTATTCACCGGTTTGAAGGCCGTCTGCCAGAAAGCAGCTGCTACGGATGGATTAACAAGATGTATGATGAACACACGCGTCGCTCTTTGGGAGAGAACTTAATACATTTATCTGCATTGATTAATAAACAAACTGTAAACAACCCGTGTGTGGAGAGCGTTTGTTAGCAGTGTGTGTGTGTGTGTGTGTGTGTGTGTGTGTGTGTGTGTGTGTGTGTGTGTGTGTGTGTGTGTGTGTGTGTGTGTTGCTATGCCTCCTTCCTGCTGAGAGACTCAACTGTTTAATGGCATTTGAGAGAAAAGATCTCATTCAGTTGTCATCATCCCAAACCTGCAGAACCCGGAGTAATGATTTACTGTAAGTTATTGGCTGTGAGTGCAGAAACCTCACAGTTTGTGCCACCAGCGAGCTGCAGATGTAAATGTGAAGTCAGGGGATCAATTTCATGTCATTTCAGGGTCATAAGAGATATTCATTCTGACAGACTTGGCTGAGTCGTGTCGGTTAGTGTCGATAGTTTGGGTGTTTAGAAGTGGGGTTGTGTGAGGTACAGTACCCCCCCCCTGCTTGGAGAAGCAGACAGGAGGCTGGAGGAAAGAGGCTGGGACACGCTCCGGAGCTACGGGGGATGAAACACGCACAGTTTAACAGGAGCTGTGGTCGTGCGTTGCAAACCTCCAGGAAGAGCGCCGGGCTTTGATCCCAACTTTCGTAGAGGCGAAACGGCGGTACTGTAACGTCTGTGTCCGTCGCGCGATGCCATCGGGCCCAAAAAGACTTTTTCCCATAGACTTCCATTGGGAAAGAGACGTCTGTAACTCAGAGGATCATTTATTTTGAGGTGAATCAACTCCCCGGTACGAACACTCTAATAGTCCTGATTTAAATCATCAGGTCCTCAAAGTTGTAAAACGCACTAACAGCTGAATCCAGAGTTATTTCCCTTCCTCTGTTCATGTGAATGAGACCCAGACCGAGGCCGGAGCGAGGGCTGGGAGGCGGAGTTAAAGGAATTTCGCATGTCCGATGGGCCCAATGGATGCGGAAGAGCG
Source organism: Sebastiscus albofasciatus (assembly GCA_916701655.1). Classification (NCBI taxonomy): domain Eukaryota; kingdom Metazoa; phylum Chordata; class Actinopteri; order Perciformes; family Sebastidae; genus Sebastiscus; species Sebastiscus albofasciatus. The sequence continues at coordinate 24,037 of CAKAOI010043364.1, read as the reverse complement.
CCGAAAGATCCGGGTACTTTTCCAGTCGGAAGTAGAAAAAAAAAGAGAAATTGCAAGATTATGAAGTCATACATTCAGGAGAAGCACTCAGATATTCTCTGATTAAAGCGGCAAATTTATGAGAAAACACTCACAAATTTGCGAGACTATAAAATGTTTTACAAGAAAAAAACAAAACATTGCCGATATTATAAAGTCATATATTTACGAGAAAAACCTCAGATACTCTCGTGAAGTGAAGTGGCAAATTTACGAGAAAAAAACTGTGAGTCACAAAATTGTGAGATTATAACGTCGTGAATTTCCAAGACAAAAGAATCTGAAAAACAGTGGAGTGCAAAACTGGTAGAGAAAAATAGTGTTTTGTTTTTTTTGTAAAGGAACCACATTGCTTCACTTTCCAAGGTCGTCACACCACATCTGGTCGCATTTGATAAGTTCGGCGTCTTCAGTTAAATGAGGGTTTTTGTCGTAAGGTATCATAAAGTGTTGTGTTGCTGTGGATACCAGAACACATGGTATCGTATTAGCACTTGTAGGCCGATCAGAAATCAAACAATACATGACCACCCTTCTTCTGCCACCTGCCGTCGGTGAGTTGTGTTTGTGGTGCTCAGATGAAGATGAACGTCTCTCTCAGTGTCCCAGTTACTCTCAACAACCCCTCAGACGTCACAGTTTGAACTATTCTCTACCTAAACATGACCTCATGTTTCCTGCCCTGGTCTTTAGTGAGCCTGTTATCAGATACTTGATCTACATTTCAAGCCACTCATGTCTGATGCTCTTCTTGTATACGGTCTGTAGGAGCTTCGCATTCTCTGGCAGCTCGGCAGGCTCCTGACAGCTGTGATAAAACCGCACTGCTGGTGTTCCGTGTAAATCAAAACCAGTCTCTCTGTCTCTGTCCCCTCTGCAGGAGGCCTGCTGGTTCAGTCTGTTTCTGATTAACCCTTCAGGACATTTTTCAGCCCAACAAATTAAGACGAACGTGTCCCGCGACGAGCTGGAATAAGATGATGAATACACACCTCCTGTCCAATCTGTCACAGCCGGAGGATTCCGCCAACAAAGAGAGGAGAACCTAAACTCAGGCAGGAAGAGGTCAGGGATTTACTGAGAAGGTGTAGATACATACCGTACGCTCTTAGAAATAAAGGTGTAGATACATACCACACGCTCTTAGAAATAAAGGTGTTGATACATACCACACGCTCTTAGAAATAAAGGTGTTGATACATACCACACGCTCTTAGAAATAAAGGTGTAGATACATACCGTACGCTCTTAGAAATAAAGGTGTAGAAACATACTGTATGCTCTTAGAAATAAAGGTGTTGATACATACCACACGCTCTTAGAAATAAAGGTGTCGATACATACCACACGCTCTTAGAAATAAAGGTGTAGAAACATACTGTACGCTCTTAGAAATAAAGGTGTCGATACATACTGTGAGCTCTTAGAAATAAAGGTGTAGATACATACCACACGCTCTTAGAAATAAAGGTGTAGATACATACCACACGCTCTTAGAAATAAAGGTGTAGATACATACCACACGCTCTTAGAAATAAAGGTGTAGAAACATACCACACGCTCTTAGAAATAAAGGTGTAGATACATACCGTACGCTCTTAGAAATAAAGGTGTAGATACATACCGTACGCTCTTAGAAATAAAGGTGTAGATACATACCACACGCTCTTAGAAATAAAGGTGTAGATACATACCACACGCTCTTAGAAATGAAGGTGTGAACTCGAACCATATAGAGTTCTTCGGCTTGTCCCCATAGGAGAACAATTTTATATTCCAAAGGTTTCATCTAGTTGCAACCACAGACTGAACATAAAGATGGACGATGTGAAGGCTCCCTCAATAGTGAAGCCAAAACATCTGGATCGCCCCCTGGTGGCTGGCTGCAGTATAGCTCATATGTCCCGCCTCCTCCATGTTAACGTATGGGACATGAGCCAAACTAAAAAGTTAAAGTTCTGTCATTTTAGGTAGTTCTTATCAGGCAAGTGTTAATTCTTCTGATCAGTTTGGTTTTAATTAGTTATTTGATGCTTTAAAAGGGGGCGGGACATCATGATTGACAGCTGTGATTGACAGCTGCTCTGAGTGTCTAGTCTCAGCTGGAGGCTCTGAATCGTACGAGAGAGGAGATGTAACTTTAGCTTTAATAACCGTCACCAGCCTGTGTGACAGAACATGAGCCAGTCCGATCATAAATGTAGTTCTAGAGATATTCTGGTTAGTTGTTGTGTCTTTCTAGCCAAACAGCTACCATAGCAGCTAGGTGGATAACGCCATTGTATGTGAAAAAAAATAATAACGGCGTCGTGGAAGGGGGGTAATATTCCAAGAAAACATGAGATTATAAAGTCACATATTTACGAGAAAAAAATCAGATACTCTCATGAATTAAAATGACAAACTTACAAGAAACAAATGGGATATTATCAGAGATTAAAGCGGCAAATGTACGAGAAAAAAACTCACAAATTGGTTATGGTTTTGCTTGCACCCTCTGACTCGTGCGTGCGTCAGACTCCTTGGTCCGTGTTTCAAAACGGTTTGGGTGGGTTGCCGACATCGCCGCAGACCCCTGGCGCCTTTTACGTGGGCCGAGCCCCACGGTCGGGGCGGACTGTCCTCAGTGGACATCCCTCTGTCCACGGCCCCGGGAAGCACCTTTTGCCCCGAGCCTTTCCAAGCCCACCTAGTCGTGGCGCACCGCCTCGTATGCGGGACTCCCCAGCCTGCCGTGTGTCGCTCACACCCTCCAGCTGGCTGTTAACGAGGGTCTTTAGGCTCAGAGAAGTACTCGTATCGGTACTCGGTATCGGAGAGTACCCAGATGGAAGTACTTGTACTCGGTCTGAAAAAAAGTGGTATCGGTGCATCCCTCATAGTAACGTATCCAGCGTAAGGCCTGCTTCTCTTATTATGACCAAATAGGAAGAGCAGTGCATTTTATTAAATTACACTACATTACACTATTTTTTTTGCAGATTGGATCCTCTGGCGGGCCGGCTCTGGCCCCCGGGCCGTATGTTTGACTGTAATCGTTATTCTTTTGCATCCCCCCCCTCAGTTGGGTTTTGGTATGATCGTCAGCTGTACAGCTCCACAGGAATGTGTGACGTCGGGTCGGTTAATGCTCGCTGATGGTGTTTGTAGTCCGTAAAGAAACCGTGTTATTCCTCCTGACTGGCAGTAAGTCGGGTCTTTACTCCGCTGAAGTTACCGTTCCCTGTTTGTCCTTCCTTCAGGAGCGGGCCTTTAAACCTCCTGTGAGATTAAAGCATATATAGTGTTAGTGTGATTAACACCCCCTTTGTCTTTAGTGCATCCAGCTGCCACAGCGACACTCATTGCTAACAGGTGTGGACGTTGGCGATGGACAGAACTCTTGAGGTGTAGAATCGCCCCCCTCCGTTCTCACTCCCAGGGCGTTAAATACCGAGGCTTTGTCACAGCTATCAGCACTTGGTACCGCCGCACATGACATTTAGCATCAGTATGTAACGTACCAGGTGTTCCATTAACTGTAATGTAAACCGATCCGCGGCAACAGTAAACGCTCAGAGAGAGAGAGAGAGAGAGCGCCGGGGGTGTGGTGACGTAGTTTAAAGAGCGAAAGAGACACACCGGAGGGGAGGTGGCGGGAGACGAGGAGGTGGACGGGTCCAACAAACACAAGGCTTTCATCCCGGAGACCGCTGTTCGTGTCCCGTTACAATCAGCTGTTCACAACGTTTAGTTTCATTTTCACTGTACAAGCGTGGTCGTTTTAAGCCCAACCATGTCGTTTTTTCTTAAACCTAACTACACTGGATTTGTTACCTAATCCTAGCGGGAGTTGGGATGAGAACGTGATGAATCGCCCAATATGGACGTAAAGCCTCGGCCACACCAGGAGCGTCAGCAGCGCGTGGCTCGCCTGTTTTCGTCTCACAGCAGCAACAGACAGTGAAAGTGATCTATTGACTGTGTATTGACATCATATCAGCGACATTATTAGAAACCGTTTTGCTGCATGTAAATTGATGTTAAATTATGTTGCCCTGTCATCAGGTAACAATCGCTGAACGTTATCTTCTCTCTGCACAAAAGTTATTCAGTTAATGTTCATAATGCCAGAAACAAGTGGAGGCTGAGAGTTCAGCTGTGCACACACTTGCCAAAGAAACATCAATTTGTCACAGTCATGGTTTTCGTTTGGCATCGAGCACCTAGAACGCTTGGAAGTCGGAAGTCGGTAATTTGAACTGGTAAATTTCCAACCTCTGAGTTGTCTGGAAGGCAGCATCAGTTCATCAGTTCATCAGTTCATCAGGTTTCCGTCCTCAGTTTGCCCCGGCCACCTGTCAGTGATGTGAAGTAGAAGTTTCCGGGAGCAACGAGCGCGTAAATATCATTCATCGTCCGTTGCAACACTCACAAACAAGATCCAAACCACACAAGAACTGTTCATTCGGATCTTCAAGACATTGGTTCCTATAGTACCGAGCAGCTGCACAGAAAGCTAAGATGACCGTGCACCGTGCCAGTCATAGGCTTGGCAGTAAATCACTCCTCCAAGAGGAAACATGTCTGGATCTGGGAGTCTGAAATCTGGGTGTGATAAATGCCAAGAGAACGTAGCGCTACCTGCCTGAACCTAGAGGGCCAGCTGTAAAGTTGCTGGAGGCCAGATTTAACGGTCTGGGACTGGTTTCATTGTTTTTCATGGTTTGAACTAATCCTTAAAATAGAGTGCTTCCTTTGTGGCAACAGTTTGAGGAAGGTCCCTCCATAAGAAATGATTTTCTCTGTTTGGCGTGGATTAACCATACACTGTATATGAAAAGAGGACGTAGTCACCGTGACGTCTCCCGTTGGTTTATGGATCACGGTTTTGAAGCCTCGAGTTCGGCATTTTGGCCGTCGCCATCTTGTTTTTTTGCAACCAGAAGTGACACGAGAGGGCGGAGCTAAGTACAACTGAACGCTGAATAAGACCAAATGTAACTTTGATGAACTGTAAACACGCTGTGAAAGGGTTAAAGTTGTAAGACGAAAACAGGGACAACTGCCAGACCGGACAACGCCGTGGTAGCGACCTGTCAATCAGCAGGTAGCCCCGCCCTAAAGCATCCCCTGCTTTATGGTCTGTCTGACTCTAAATGGGACCATCATTTACTAAATGAACATCATGCTGTACTGAAGAAGACTTGAAACTAGAGATTGAGACCATAAACTCATGTTCACAATGTTTACTGAGGGAATAACCGTTGTACGGACACTGTATTCCCTGGAATGAGAAACGCAGGAATTTCCTGTGTTGTAGGAAATCTGACTCTTTCAGATCTACGGAGGTAGATTACATCATAGTTTCCATTAACTACGATGTAAACCCATCCGCGGCAACAGTAAACGGCCAGACAAAGTGCTGTGGTGACGTAGTTTAAAAGATCGAAAGAGACAGACCGAGGGCGGGTTGGAGAGGAGGTGGATGGTCCAACAAACACAGGGCTTTCATCCAGGAGACCGCTGTTCGTGTCCCGTTACAATCAGTCCCGTGTTCACAACGCCAAGTCACATTTTCACTATAAAAACGTAATTTTAAGCCTAACCATGTTGTTTTTTACCTAAACCGAACTATAGTGGTTGTGTTGCCTGAACCTGAGCACGGGTTTTTGTTTATTCACAACATTGAACACGTGTTTACTGCGACCGGACAAAGACGCAGAGGAGTCTGACAAAGCGTCGTTGGGATGAGAATGTGTTGAAATAACGGTGGTAAAAGATCTGGTTGTCTTTTCCGTTGCTTGTGTCGGAGCGTTCGCCGATGTGTGTGTGTGTGTGTGTGTGTGTGTGTGTGTGTGTGTGTGTGTGTGTGTGTGGG
>CAKAOI010043364.1:4144-18118 GCA_916701655.1 Sebastiscus albofasciatus | reverse complement strand
CCGCTCGGGTCGAACGGGATAAACGGAAGCCTCCGGAGGCGGCACGGGCTCACAGCGGAGACATCAGCCTCAAAATGCAGTCGGAGAGCTGCGACCACACTCTTCACGGCCCCGTTGACGTGGGTTCTGTTGTCACCAGAATAACTGACAACGATCGTTCACAGTTCAGTGAACTTTCTACTCCTGTTTTATTTCTTTGCCTGTTTCTTAATGAAGAGAGAACACGAACTGTGATGTGAGCGTGAGCTAAACCGCTGCAGCTGGAAGTGGATTTGAAGGCTTTACAGAGATTTTGAGAGTCTTTGGCGGGGGTCGATCTTCAGGCTGTAACATGCCTGTGGGAGGAGGTAAACCCAGAAATATTCTCAACTTACCTCACATAATATCTGCTGGTCTTTATGCGATTAGGTTTTTTATTTTCCGTTTTGTTTGAAAATGAAAGATATCCAGTATTTAAAGAGCACATTTGAAAAAGAAGCTCAAGTTAATCCGTCAGTAAATGATCACACTTTAACAGCTCTTTATTTCATTTGAAAGTTAATTACAACATTTTTGATTGCCTTAAAATGTGCGTTCGGTTGGCCTTGGCTCCATCCTCTGGTGTTTTGAAGCCTCGAATTTGGCATTTTGGTCGTCGCCATCTTGGTTTTTTGAAACCAGAAGTGACACGAGAGGGCGGAGCTAAGTGCAACCCAACACTGAATAACACATTTATAGACGACCAAAAATGTTCTACTTAACTGTGATGAAGTGAAAACACGCTGTGAAAGGGTTAAAGTTGTAAGATGAAAACACGGACAACTGCCAGACCGGACAACGCCGTGGTAGCGACCTGTCAATCAGCAGGTAGCCCCGCCCTAAAGCATCCCCTGCTTTATGGTCTATCTGACTCTAAATGGGACCATCATTTACTAAATGAACATCATGCTGTACTGAAGAAGACTTGAAACTAGAGATTGAGACCATGAACTCATGTTCACAATGTTTACTGAGGGAATAAATCAAGAGAGAAGTAGACTCATTCTCTCAGAGACTTCTATTCAACCAGAGGAGTCGCCCCCTGCTGGCTGCTAGACAGGATGACGGTTTAAGGAGCTTCAGCTTTGACTTCACTGCTCAGACCCAGAAGGTTCATGTAGCCCATTGCATCAAACACACATGACTGTATCTCGCATTTCTTCTCGGGCATCTCCAGCCTGCCGCTGGTGTCCCTCTCTCCACCAGCCAGAGCTTTATAAAGGTTATAAAGACCAGAGCTGGGTCAGATTTCTGAGTCAAACTTTAATTGGAAAGCTGTGTGCAGAGTCTCCTGTGAGGCCCTCCTCACCGTACAGCCTGTTCAGGGCTCACAGCTAATAAAGGAAAAGGAATAATGTGTCACGGACTTTGATAACAATCTTCATTGCATTATAAATGGTTTCAACTGGTGCCAGCTGCAGGGATTTGTACCACTTTAACACAACACAGAAAAGCTACCGTGAGCGGTGCTAATCAACTTAACTCACCTCACACTGTCAGACATGGAAAACGCTGTAAAAACAACCAGATAAGAACTAGAACAAATCATAGAGAGAGGAGCATCAGATTCACTTTCCGTGCAACATCTGGGTAGGAAAGAGCAGCTGAAACAAACTGATTAACCAGACCATAATGATCCTCTTTGTCTCACAGGATACGGACAAAATGAAATTTGCTGACTACCATGTCAAATATCTGAGGCAATAAACTCAAACTTTACTGCAAATAATCATTTGAAACTCATCTAGCCCAGAGCAGAGAGAAACCCGGTGATGGAGCCTCCAGAGTCTCTGTAGCAGCTCCACCCTGCTGGTTAACCTCTCCTCTCTTTCACATGCACACAAGAAACCACGTTACTGGGAGAAACCAGGCTGCGCTGGATCTGGGAAGATGCGTTTATATGCACTGTAGTAATCTGTAGGTTCTGTTTTAGTCAGACTGTAGTCATAATTAAACTATCAAGAGACTTTAATGCAGGAGAAATCCAGCTGGTGAAATCAGGTGTGTCTGGACAGACTGCTCTCATTCCCAGGGCTTCACATACCGGCGCTTTGTCATAGCCGTCGCCGTTCAATACCGCCGCACAAGGCCTGAGACGCACTGGGCTTGCCATTAACTACGATGTAAAAAACCATCCCCGTCACCAGATAACACCGTCACCTGTTAAACAGAAACACCTGTACACTGAGGAACAGACGCCTGAGGAGCAGGAGGAAGAAGTTCAGCCAGCGTTCTCAACCAGATATTGAAATGTGTTTGTGTTTTGTGTGTCAGAGTGAGTGTCTTTGTCTGGTGAGGATCTTTGTTTCCCATCTAGGTGCTCTCTCTCTGATTGGCTGGAGGTGTGTCGGCTGCTGATTGATCCAACCATCATGTCTGCAGTTTAAAATGCTCAGGTAGTCTGACAGCAGCCTTGTTCTGTCCTCAGCCTCCAGACCTTTGTGTTAAATGTGTCTACGTGGCCGCCGTGCCGTGCCAGGCTCTGCTCTGACATGTTATGCTGTGCTGTTTCTGTTTGTCTTGTTGGATCAGAACCAGCTTGATGGTCCAGGTATGAGTAGACCTCCACACCGTCGGCTACCAGGAGTCTGACTCTGGTTATTTTGCTCTCATTGTACGACGGAAATAGAAACGCAGCTAAAAACAAGGTTCAACAAAGCTGAAGAAGAGTGAGGAAAGAAGATAACTATGTCAGGTGCCTGTAACATCACCTCTGATGATGATGATGATGATGAAGGCTGGTAGGGTTAAACTGCGGTGCATGGTCGTATTGTGGTTCACATCTGCCTTAGAGAGATGTCTGTCTGTCTGTCTGCCGGCTGTACCTGCCTGCCTTTTGTTCTGTTAAAATATCTGCGTTGACTGCCCATCTCTCTCTCTGCGTCGTGACCGTTACACTCAAAAGCAAATCACATGACACATACCGGCCATTAAAACACATTAATTAAGAAAGCAAATATGAGGTCAATTAAGTAAACATTTTGTGCTAATAACTGTAAAAACTAGTCCAGTATTTTACAGAAATACTATGATATATGAATATTTATAAATGTTTAAAGAGGTTACTCGTGTTTATTGTCACAAAATGCATCTTGTTGTATTTTTATCTGTAGGTGGAAAGTAGCACCGCACCCCGCTCTGGCTGTTCTCATTCACCGTTTGTAACTATGAAAAGTAAATGCACTGTAATTTGTATATTTATCCTACAAAATCAATCCATATGTGAGCCACGTAATTGTGAACGCGGAAATATAAAGAGCGGCAACAACATCAGCTGTTTGAGTCCCGTGTGAAATCACAAGTCGGTGTTGATTTGTCATGTAACTTGTAACTTCTGTTCTTAAGTTACAGCACTTCCGGTGTTATTTTAACCCAAACTGTGATCTTCTCCTAAACCTAACCAAGGTGTTTTTGTAACATAACTTCCGTACTTCCACTTCCGGTGTGGTGTAACTTAACGACCATCTTTCCTAAACCTAACAAAGAAGTTTTCTGTGAAGACATCAAGTTTATTTTGAAAAGACTGGAGAGGAAATGGACACGTGTTGCTGTAAGATATCATACGAACCGTTGTATGAGGATACGTACGTACCGTTCTCTCACATGTTTGATGTGGAAGTGTGCGGCTGTGCAAACAAACATTATACAAAAGTAGTGAAGCGTTTGGAAGTGATGCAGAAACCCTCGTTTGTATTTATATAATTGTATTATCAGTATTTTTTAAAGGAACCGACACCGAACGAGCAGCTTGTGAGTATCAATACCAGAGTATCGATCAACTCCAGACGTCAACACTTGGTGGTAACGCTATCTCGCTCAGCCGGAGGCCGTCTACATGAGGAACAGGTGTCGGGGCAGGAATCCGCCCGGCTCCGGGGGCGGAGAGCGGAGGGCAGGATCAACGCCTCCTGCCTCCAGGCAAAAGGTCAAACTCTGCAGCTCTTAAAGGGGTCAAGTCCAACACATTTGCAGTTGTGGCGAGATTTTATCATGTTGTGGGGGGTGTTACTTGGACGAATCTCTGGACACTTAATCTCAGAACATCGTGGTCAGCCTCCCAGCAAAACAAACAGCACATTTTCAACAGTATTGAACCCACAACCAGCTACAGGGAGCATGCACGTCGGATTAGTGGGAAATAAGAGACTCTTTTCTAGAGGGGCGTGCTTTATAATGTAAATATATATATATATATATATTATGCTGTCACACAGACACACATGCACGTTGATTAAAAAGGCTCTCCTTTGGGAGGTTCTCATGTGTTTGATGTTGATTTGAGGTTCAGGTCAGTGAGGACAAGTTGAAGCTCTTCTCTCTGAAAGCATCATCACGCCGTCTAAATAACAGCTCTAGTCATCCTCCTTTAAGCCTGCCGTCCTTTTTGATGTTTAAAACAAACAGTCACACGTCACGAACATGCAGAAGTGAGTTATATAACTGAACAGTCAAAGGAAACGGGATTCAAGAAGAGAACGAGCTAAAATAAACAGCTGTGATGTTTGAGTTTCTCTACGTGGAATGTGGACTCGTGCAACGGGCTATTTCATCAGCATACCTGAGTATCCTGAATAACACTCACTTTACCTTTAACTACTAATCTGGTTTCAGAGTTCATATGCTGTCATATGCCTCACACTGACTCACTGTAAGGAACCCTTTTCCTCTCCGTGTTCTACGGCGTTCTTGGTTTAGAACTCGACTAAAGCTAAGTTCACACTACAAGACTTTCAGAGTGGTCAGATCTCTGTACTGTTCACATTATCCCGGGATCAGACTACAGGATATCTTTGTCTTTGACGATGGTCACCATGTCAGATCTAACGATCACAGCGCCATAAACTCTTGCAGTGTCTTGGTTGTGTAACTGGAAAGACTACACGTATGACCTGTGATGTGTCTGCGAGGAATCGGCGAGCCTCTCGGCGAGTGTCTTTGAGCAGTTCACACACGACGCTCGAGAGATGGTGTGCGAGCGGCGAGCCAACACCAATTTGCATCTGATCTGATCTGGGGCTTTTTGTCGGGGAGTTCCAAAAGCTGTCGGGAAGTGAAAAATCTGGGTGAAAGTTGTGTAGAGTGAACGAGGCGTTAACCGTTTCAGATGTAGCTGAGGACTCTTTATTTTTCACTGTTCACCTGAAGCACTCTGAAGCTGATGGAGATGGGAAACTGATGACCTCCTTGAGTCTTCCCTCCTCTGTGAGACGTTCTCTGCTGCGGCGTCCACACATAAAGAACCACTGTTCATCAGAGACGAGAGGAAAGCTGTCAAGGCCCCCTCACCCCAACGCTGTGTCCCCTCAGCCAGCTCTGCAACCTGATCAGTGAACTCCACATTCACTCCCCATCACAGCTTCTGCTCTCCCACCATCCACTCTGAAAGTAATGGGACGTCGGTTGTCGGCAGTTTATGAACGATCATGTTCTTTTGGACATTAGTGACATAAAACAACGAGTTCTCAAACGTAATCAAACAAATAAAGATCCCGTCTGTTACTGAATGCTCCGTTTATCTGGGAGGTGAGAGATGCTGCTATATTAACGTCCATAATCTTTTCAGTAAAGATTAATCTTTAATTTAGGCTGACATGAAAGAACAATTAAAACTTGTCCAATTGAAACAAATTCCTGAAGACCTCTCTCCATGTTTCTCTCGTAGATGGCTAGATGACCAAGGTGACCTTTACTTCTTCTTCTACTCTGTTTAGTGGCGGGTTACAGCCACGCAGCGCCCATCATGTGACAAAACTACGCACCGAATTCACATTTCTTTTTTGTGACTTTTCAACATTGCTTAAAATTCGCTTGACAGTTGAAAGGAAACACGACTAGCGAGAGCTCCCTCAAACAGCAGAGTCTTTTACACCAAATCTAACTGGACAACGTTGGTCTCCAAACTCAGAGCGAAGTGACTTCAGTTCAGTCAGCACCGCCGTTAGCTTCCTCGTCTTGCTGCTCTGTCGATGGAGTGTTGATTGACGTTTTTTGGGAGTTTTCGGATGATTGATTGTAGTCGTAGTTCATTTCAGTTGGTATGATTAACTCGGCTGGTGTTATTTATTTATTCTTATTCAACTATTGAAGTTGTTTAGTGTGAAGTTAGTACGGAGCTTCCACGTTAAGCAGCCATCTCGGTTCGTGGCTCCATAACACCCCCAACTATTCCCTCATTAATCTCAAATCAATATTTAATGCGAATAAATCCAGATATATTAACTGTTAATACAACAATGCTCTGACTGATTGAAGCGGTGCTTTTTCACGGCCAGAGAGAAGTGAAGTCTCAGATATCTGAAGCTGATTTTTGATCAGCTCTGTGCTGCATCTGTTTCTGGATTTAATGACTGCTTTTACAGACACGTCATCAGAGCCATTTGCTGTTAAGTCTAGTCACACCGCACTCCATCAGATACAGAGAAATATCTCACGCACTCTGGAAACATTCACTATTTCTGTTGTTTGAGGCATCGGTGGCAACTGATGACAGATCATCCAAGATATCCTGCACAGTCATTGGTCCTCAAACATTCAGTATAATCATCTCAGCTTTTGTTCTTCTCCACAACATTTGAGTGATGAAACAAAGCACCGTTGAAACAAGACAGTCGTTGCTGTTGTAGCTGAGTCGGTGTTTAACCGTATGGTGCACATACGAGGCTTTACTTGCCACGATTTTGTAATTTTCCGCAGTAGATGACACAAAGAGTGCACCGATATACCTCACACCTTTAGCTAGAGTGGCCTTCTTATGCATTTCTGCTGAGTTGGGTCATTCTTACCTCCTGGGCCAATTGAGAATACCTGACGGTATAAAGTAGAAAGGGCTTTCGTTGAGTCACCGCTGACGGGCTTAACACACAACTTTTTTGCTTTGCTTTTCTTTTTTTGCAGGTTTATCCATATTTGCACATGCCAAACCAACCGAACATCACCAGGCGTGACCAAGACTTTTTTTGGGAGGCAGGAATTGCGGATTTACTCTAAACACAACTGATGCATGTAAGGGGGTATGATTCTCGCTTTAGGTGCGAAAGGTCCCGGATTCAAATCCCGGACGAGCCCCCAATTGTTACGTTCCCCCGTTTAGGGTCCAGGGATGGAGGGAGTAACAGTACATTTTTACCCAGAAAAGAGAGAGACTGGCAACGGATGTGTGTAAAATAATAATGACACATTATCTAAGACACTGCCGTTTGGCCCGCTGCCAAATGTGGACGTGTTTTTCCAAATTTGAGAAAAGTAAAGAGCACGCTGTAGGAACCCATCAGGACAGCAACGATGAATGTTTTAGGCCCGTGTGTTTCTCAGTTGCCACCGATACCTCAAACAACAGAAATAGAAAAATTGCTTCCAGAGTGCGTGAGCTATTTCTCTGTCCGTGATGGAATGCAGTGGACTTTACTTTTATGAAGACAGTGCAAATGGCATACATCAGGCTCTGGTGAAGTGTCTGGAAAAGCATGAATTAGATATCGGACACATCACAGCACACTCTGAGACACAAATGAACAGATGCAGCACAGAGCTGATCAAAGATGAACTTCAAATATCGGAGACTTGTCATGTCAGGCCTTCTCTCTGGCTGTGAAAAAAGGACACAGCGCTCCTTGAATCGATCAGAGACGCAACAGATATCCATATAAAAAGTAGACTGAGTAATGGTGAGGCATCAGAACTCATTTGCATTTGAAATGTTTTTGTTTTTTGCTGTAAAAGTCCAAAATGAGATTTCTTTGATCTCTTCCTCCTGTTCCTGACGTGGCAGTCAACCGGGCCAAAGACACGCAACTCTGGTGTTTTTTTGATAACAGCGGACACTTTACTGGCATCCGGTAGTCGCTTTCAGTCCAAAATGGCAGAAGCGTAGCTCTGCTGCTGGGCGCTGATGTTGCAATGGAACGAACACTTGACTTTCACTTCTTGGCGATATACGTTCTTTGAGCGGGGCGGACTGACGGCCAAATTATTCTGAACAGAGGCACTTGGTCTGGTTGGTTTATCCTGATATTCTGACCCTAAACCCAACTAATCTCTCTCTTCATGCCTAAACCTAACCAACCCAACCAACGAACGCATTAAGTACCAGCTTTCAGTACATTATAGTTTTCAATATTGCAATAATTGCAAATACATTCGGTCTGTACTGAAAAATAATAGAGGTTCAATTCCCAGCCGAGCTTCTTGAGGAGCATCTGTGTTTATAGCTTTTCTTCCCTCTTTCATTATATCCTTCTTACCGAGACTTATTACAAGTTGAAAAGATAATGAAAAAGCTCAAGAAAGCTCAACTGGATTAAACGTGATCCAGGACCGGCTCTCTCATGTTCCCAGGTGTCTGGACATGATGTTTTTGTTTAAGACGGTTCCTCAGCGAACGAGTCAGGAACAACCACAAACAATACAGACTTCTTCTCCTCTTGTTATTCACATAATGATTTCATTTTCATCGTCGTTACTCCAACATTTCAACATTATAACCAGTTGTGGGCAAAGTGGGTGCTCGAGAGTTTATGTGGAACATTCTTGAATCGGTTTCGTTACTTGGCAACAGTCCCAGAAAGATGAACTGCGTCTGAACAGAACCAGCGAACCCGACAAAACCTTGATGTTGAACGATTCTGCAAATTCATGGTTTAATATGCAATAATTGGTATGACTACGAGTGTGGTTATGATAATGATTGAGTTAGGCCACTGAAAGATTGTGGGTAAGAAACCCAAACATTTATTGTTGGCTCCTGACTGCTGTACTACACGCTCACGTACTGTACCCCCCCGTCCTCCCCGGCCTGGTGGCCAGGGTTAGGGGAGAACAACACCTGGTTAAGGTTAGGGACATGTTGTGGTTGCAGTAAACACAAACGATGGTAATCAATTAAGTGTTCATGAGAGCAGTATCTTGTGTGCAGACTCCATCTTTCCATCTTTACATGTTTTTCTGTACAGCATGGGCTCTCATGACCCCGCCCCCTTCAGGGGGAAACCAATCCTGTGTCCCTCATAGACGGTCTCCAAACTTCTACTTTCATAACAGTAATAACGCTCTGCTGAACAGTTGCTGAGTAGTTGGTTGCACCAACAATAAATCCCAAGACTTCAATTTGTTCCCCTGCCATGTCCTAAAAAAGATCTAATAGAGGAGCTTTATGGTTCCAGGCTTTAGACCAGACCAGATGGCTTCATGTCTCCAGGCTGTAGACCAGACCAGATGGCTTCATGTCTCCAGGCTTTAGACCAGACCAGATGGCTTCATGTCTCCAGGCTTTAGACCAGACCAGCATGGCTTCATGTCTCCAGGCTGTAGACCAGACCAGATGGCTTCATGTCTCCAGGCTGTAGACCAGACCAGATGGCTTCATGTCTCCAGGCTGTAGACCAGACCAGCATGGCTTCATGTCTCCAGGCTGTAGACCAGACCAGATGGCTTCATGTCTCCAGGCTTTAGACCAGACCAGATGGCTTCATGTCTCCAGGCTATAGACCAGACCAGCATGGCTTCATGTCTCCAGGCTATAGACCAGACCAGCATGGCGTCCTCTCCGAGGCTGCGCTCCCTTTAAGGGGAAAGAAAGTCGCCGTCACAGGAGAGGAGATGATGAACAGCTGTTGTGTAGCAGGTTAACGAGGCTTTCACACGGAGACCTGAGGCTCATATACGTGAATATTCACTGTCAGTGTGCGAAACGGCTGAATGATGCTGGTGACGGTGACTAGCATGGCTAGCTAATGTTAGCAGTCACACATTAATGTTCTAGCAGCATCGGACTAAATCTCAGCCTGTAGATCAACCAGTTGGTTATTAACGGACAACACTCAGTCTGACGGGGTTCAGTCAGATATGTAGAGATGTCTGGATCAGTGATATCCTCCACTGTGTTGGACGGGGACGACTGAAGTGACATGGCGGTGATCAACCGTCATTTATTAAGGTATCGCCAACGCTCAGGTTCAGGCAAGGTCATTAAATAATTATTAGGCCTGTGTTTAAAACAAACGTTTGTAGATCAAGAGATGAATTCATACAAACTCGTCAAAATTACAACCCAAACATACGTCAGATTAATTGAAGTCGATGAGATCTTTGGCTTTCTTTCCCCCAAAAAGGGGCGTGGTCTTGACTTTTTGCAAAGTACCCTAAAAAGTATGTGCCGGTCTGATGTGTATGAACATAGTTCGACCCGCGGTAACTTGGATCACCAGATATAGTGGCATAAATCTGACTTATTGGCTGGAGCTAATGCTATGATCTACAATAAGCCCTCTGTACACGTGGCCTCTCCACATGCACACTATACTGCAGTAACTTTGCAGGGAGGCATCGACATATAAAAGCATGCATGTAGCGTCGTTTCACAACAGCTGCAGGTCATTAGTGTCATCCTGCACGACTGTATTTTGCAATTAGTGAAATGCAGGATAACATCATGGATGAAGTGTGCCTGACAGCACCGTGCAATGCAATAAGCATGCTGACACACATGCTGACACACGCTGGCTTCAATCAGGACAAATATAGGCTCCAGCTAGTATGCTCATTCAGTGTCTCCTTATATGAACTCAGTGTGGATGTAAAGGGAGCCTCTGATCAAACTAACCAAACATGGTTGATCATGAGTCCGGCCTCAGCTTCTTCACTATTCTTGCTGGAGGCATGTTAAACAGGTCGTTTCCTTTTAAATATGCTTAAAGTGTGACTTCACCTGCAGGTCTGAGTCCACCTCCACCTCCTCCACCCCCTCCTCCACCCCGCGCTGCGTCATTTAGAAAAATGCTAAAAAAGTGTCATGAGAGGCGAGGGTGTGGGGGGGCAGGGAGAGGGAGTGCATGTATGCACGTATGTATGAGCTGCTCAGTGGGCGTCAACGTCCTATTTTTAGATAGATTTCATGACATAGACGTGGACTGTATGTCAGCATTGGCCTCACAAGGTTCAGAGCCGATGGGAAACGGCAGACGGCACGTTGAGACATTTTCAACTCATGAAATACAGATTTTCTTTTTTTATATATATTTTTTGGACAGAAATGTTAATATTAACATCAGCATTGATGCGTTCCATCACAGTACAGTCATATCATTCAGTTTACAGCTAAAAAAAACATGTTTAAAGCTGCAGTCGGTAACTTTGAGCAAATACGATGAAAAGTTATTTTTTATAAATCTGTCACTGTATCCTACGACGGAGTATCAGGGCCACACGGAGGGAAAAGAAATCGGAGATTTAGAGAATGAAGTCGTTATTTAATGAGAATAAAGTCATACTATTTCAAGAAAGATAAGTTGTAATGTTACGAGAATAAAGTCATTCCCTCCTCCTCTGAAGAGTCATTTCCTCCATCGCTCCGTGTGATTCTTTCTTCAGAATAAACGCAGTTTCTTTAATAACGATCTCCTCCAGGTCCTGATGCTGATGATAACGAGCTGCTGATGAGCCAAAAGATGAAGGATTTGATTATTAGTGAAACCTAAACTAAAGTAGAACTTCACAAGATACTCCACGTTCCTCATTTTCACTCTATTTCCCCTCTAAAATAAGATTACTACTTTATAATATTATCACTTTATTCTCATATTCCAACTTTTTCTTCTCTTAAACTTATGCCTTTATTCTCATAGTATTACAACCTTTTTATTGTAATATTACGACTTTATTCTCAAAATCTCAGATTAATCTCTTTCCCTCAATGTGGCCCTGATCCTCCGTCGTAATATCCCGACAGTAGTGCATGAGACATGTAATCTGTGAAAAAACTAATTTTTGGTGAGGACAAACTGTCATGGACATTTTCACAGGGGTCCCTGCAGCTGCTGTTGGGCTGCAGTTTGACCTGTTCTGATTGGAGCTGATTGTTTTATGCTAAACGCAGTACCTGTGAGGGTTTCTGATCAATATCTGTCATTGATCTGTGTTATTAATTGATTTAAAATAATAAATATATACATACATTTACATAAAGCAGCAGATTAGTCCACTCCCATGTTGATAAAAGGATTAAATACTGGACTAATCTCCTTTAAGGTTCATTTAGAACAGATAAAAAATGTGACATTAATTTGCGATTGATCGCCATTAAATACGCTAATCGATTGACAGCCCTATAAATAACATATCTCAGAATCAGACCGGGCATTAAGTACCAGCTTTCAGTACTTTGTAGCTTTCAATATAGCGGAATACATGCAGTCTGTACTGAAACATGATTGAGGTTCAATTCCCAGTCGAGCTTCCTGAGGAGCTTCTGTGTTTATCTGTGAAAATGCCGTTAGGAGCTCCGGAGGAACCGGCTCTTTTCACACATTATCTATCTCACGCACTACTGTCAGGAGATCGTGACTTGTTTTATCAAAATAACTTATTCTTGTTTAATCATATTTGCTCAAAGTTACCAGCTGCAGCTTTAAGTGTGCAGTACCTCTTTAAATAAAACCAGATGTGCATCAGAATCTTTCAGACATTAAGCAAGGAATCAATGTGCTCCTTTTGTCAGACTGAAACTGAATAATGGGGGGGAGATGCCCGACTAACAACAAACCACTAGTCCTCGCTGTCGTTCTCAACATCTTTAGTGTGCAGACGCTCGGGTTAACGGGGGACTTAGTTGCATTACAAGAATAAACAGATGATAAATAATGTGTCCTATAAATTTGCTGTATGGATTTTTCTTTGAGGACTGTTGATCAGCATGATCACATATATATATATAACTCTATATACAACATCTTATTATACACCTATAGGTATTGTACGAAAATATAATTTAGAGCCTATATATACTGAAACACATTTCATATACACAAGACTTGGATACAGCTTAATACAAGTTCCTTTACCTCCTCACCTCCTCCAACCTGAAGTCATTCACTGAAATGCTGAAACTGTTTCCATTCATGAGGGAACAACCTAATACAAAAATAATAATATATATATGTTGGATGTTTCAGTGACTGTGACAAACTGTGAATTTTAAAGTAACGTAACAGTAAGTTACTGGCTGTGACCGCGTGCTGACGGAGACAGGCAGATTAAATGATGAGTCTGGGGAGAAAACACGGCTGTGTGACAAGGTTCATGTGGTAATGTTTTAACAGCATGCGTCGAGGCGGTGGAGTCGGATGGCAGCAGCTCTTGAAGTGGCCTCCGCATCACGCGGCACGGACATGTGTGAGCTCTACCAAAGTCTTTCGTGGTCGACACAAGTGGGTCACGTAGAACCCGTCCTCGGTGGGGAGACCGGAGAATGAAAAACATCGTCCACACCTGCCGGACAGACGCAGGCGGAGATATATACCCCTCCGCTTTTCAGTTTGTGTGCAAGCAGCTTGGCGGTTTATTCACCCCATCGGTCTGATGACGGGAGGGGGGGGGGTGTAAAGACGACGAATGTCCACCTTCCAGGTTATCAGCATGTTCATTTCATAACAGGCCGACTGCGCAGAGATGCTGTCCTCTTGTCTATTTTAGGCGCTGCTGCTGCTGGCGGTGGCCTCCTCTGCCTGCTGGAAAAACACACACACACACACTTCAGGCCACATCTGATCAGGTGCTGCTAATTTAGTCCCAGTTCAAAGACCAACATGAACCAACGGCTTTCCCTCCAACACTTTGTAAGTGTATTTATGCATGTATAGTTAGCCACTTTAAATCTTTATCCACTTTTAAAACTAATGGTTAAGGTTAGGTTTACGCATCAAAATTAAAGGATAGGTTCAGATTTCGTCCGTTTTTGTGAGACACTGAATGAGTTGTTGGGTGAGGAGTTGGGTGAGGAGTTGGGTGAGTTGTTGGGTGAGGAGTTGGGTGAGGAGTTGGGTGAGGAGTTGGGTGAGGAGTTTGGCTCGTTAGGGGCCGCTAACTATCAGCACTGTGTATAGATAGACTTCAAAATCTTATCCTTTAACTGGTTGTTCCCATGGTTACCAGCAGGTAAATATATATATATATATATATATATAT
>CAKAOI010043360.1:0-11944 GCA_916701655.1 Sebastiscus albofasciatus | reverse complement strand
TATATGATACCGGTATCTATATACCTATATATATATATATATATATATATATACCAGTATCTATATACCTATATATATATATATATATATACCAGTATCTATATACCTATATATATATATACCAGTATCTATATACATATATATATATATATATATGATACCAGTATCTATATACCTATATATATATATGATACCAGTATCTATATACCTATATATATGATACCAGTATCTTCACTCTAGCTTTAAAACTGAGCTACAACCTAAATATTGCAAGTTGTGTTAATGCGCTAAAACAAATTAGCATTAACATGTTATTGTCGCGTTATCTTTGACAGGTCTAGCTGATGTTGAATGTTTGTGATAAACTGAAGGACAAAGTGTTCCTTTATGTGTTGAGAAAATCCTCCAACTTCTGAAGCTGAATAAACTCTCTAACTAGCCTCTTGGATCAGCTGGAAAATGCATCGCCACAAAGCTGAAGACAGGCTGTTTCACTGACACCTGAGACACCTGGTTCTCACAGGACAGCGACGCTACAAATATAACTTATGATCTTATAGAATATGATGTATTAAACTAAGCAACAATATATAGAGGAGTTAATAACATCTACAGCAGTGAAATGCAACAAACACATTAAAGCTGGGGTAGGCAGGTTGAAGCAAATATGATTAAAAAAAAGTTAACACATTACTTAGAGTGGAGTATTTTCACAGTGTGCTGTAAGTTCTCTTTTTTTCTTAAAGGGGATATATCGTGCTCATGTTCAGGTTCATGCTTGTATTTTGTGTTTCTATTAGAACATGTTTACATGCTTTAATGTTCAAAAAACACTTTATTTTCCTCATACTGTCTGTCTGAATATACCTGTATTCACGCTCTGTCTGAAACACTCCGTTTTAGTGCATTTCAACCGAATTGCGTTGCTAGGAAACAGCTTGGGTCCATGTTTACTTCCTGTCAGCTGATGTTATTTACATACACTGCAACAGGAAATAAATTGGGACACATTTAGTATGTTTACATTTAAAACTGTGAAATCACAAATTGACAGAAATCCTAACGGCTTGTTTCAAACGCAAGTCTGAATACAGGCTTTGTGTATTTCCCTGTGGATTGAGTGTTTTGATACTTTCACAGTATTTATATATCACTTAAACCTACTTTATAATATTAAAAACATTAAAATCTCACTTTTTACACTATGGGACCTTTAAGTAAAGGATCGGAATACTTCTTCCCCCACTGCTGTAAACTGTACAGAGAGCTGGAGGAGATAAACTTCATCGGAGCTGTGGCTCTGACCTGAAATCTGATCAACTGCTTTTGACCTCTTCTGCTTCATAACGTGACATCATATAATCCTGAATCAGAAGGTACATGATTAGAATAATAAAAGTCCACATACTGTGTGATTTTCTCTCTCGACTGTCAACAGTCAACATCAGATGTTCCTGGATGTCCCCAGAACTAGACTGAAAAACAGAGGCGACCGAACCTTTGCGGTGGCCGCCCCTACTCGGTGGAACAGCTCACCTCTTCATATTAAACCTGCTCAGACCGTAGAGTGGTTTCATTCTGCTGCTCTTTTACTGCTGTTATGTGCACATTATGCTTATTGTTTTTGCTCTGTTCATATTGGTGTTTGCTTTGTATTCATTTATATTATGTACATGTTCAGCACTTTGGTCAACTGTGGTTGTTTTTAAACGTGCTATATAAATAAAGTTTGACTAGACTTGAACACAGTCTGAACCAGACTGGAAAAAGCTCCAAAACCTTCAGTAGATCAGCCCAACAGACTACATTTGTGATGTGTGTTCAGTGATATGAGAAGGAGAGTGATGACTTGCTTATTAACATCGAGCACCTGCTGAGTGCTGCTTTAAAAGTGCCATCCAGGGGCGTATTATGAAGAAAGACCAAAGCAACGCTACAGACGATGTGGCTGAGAGCTCACCTCAGATGAGCTGTGATCTGAATGTGATGATGAAGATCCTGTTAGGGAGTTTCCTCCTCTCATGGTGACTCAGTAATGTTTCTGGTTAAAATAATTAGGGGGTGAAATGGAAAGCTTCTCCCAGACCCAGCCAGTCATCCAGCCTGGAAAATGCTAGAACATTATATATGTACAGAGCTGCCACCCTGGCTGCCTCTTATACTTCATTTATAGTAACTGAAAGCTATTTTAGACTACTTCATTCTGTTGATGTTTGGTTTATCTGTGAGTCTTTCATTTCTACAGGTTTCTCTCCATTTCTTTTGGTGTATGATGTGATATGATCTACTTTGTCGTCTTCATGCCAAACTCTTCTGCTATGCAAATAACGCATTATTTGCATAGCAGAAGAGTTTGGTATGATGTCTCTACTTCTTTCTGTCCATCAGCCAGGTTAGTAACCTCGTGGGCTCATCAACAGGTTCAATAGCGTTCCGCTGCAGATCTCCGGGCTCGGCATGAACCTCCAGCGCTGGGACCCGTCTTCATCTGTGTTATCACGTGAGTTAAAGCTAGGGCTCAGTAAAGCTAGGGCTCGGTAAAGCTAGGCTCGGTAAAGCTAGGCTCGGTAAAGTTGAGAAACTAGCAACAGTACGCTACATTTTAAAGAGGACGTATGATGCTTATTCTCAGGTTCATACTTGTATTTTAGGTTTTTACTACAACATGTTTACATGCTTTAATGTTCAAAAGGTTTTAATGTTCTCGTACCGGCTTTGCTGCAGCTCCTCTTTTCACCCTCTGAAACACTTTGTTTGAGCTCCTTAGAACTTCAAACAACTCACATCAACCCTAAAGGACAATTTAACTTCATTCCATAACACCTGCTCTCCTTTCCTGCAGGACATTCAGAGCTGATTCCCCTCTACACCACCCCACACAGATCTGATCAAATACAATAACTCAAAATAACCCACAGAGTACCAATAGCCATCATTCATGTGAAAATGAACACCTGTGCTTTTCTAATGTCAACATGTCTGCAGGTGCCTGTCTAGGTTGTATTTATATAGTGTTGGTCATCAGTTCTATCAGTTATGATAACATTGGTCTCACCAAATTCATTGCTGAGATCATCCAGATTATCATGTTGGTAATAATCCCTCCTTGCATGTAAGTATGCTGCATCAACGTTTTTTAATAAGGACGTTGATCTGTAAACTACTGAGGAGAGATGCTGGACAGTGCTGGCGAGCTAGCCAGATGTATGGTGGACTGAGACAGCTGGAAGCTCCACTTGAAAGCCCGTCTGAGGACGACCCAATGATATCAATTCTGATAGTTGTATTATCACTCCTTTACATCCACTACTATTGGTTTTGTGTTATCAGTCCTACTTGTATTAGTTATTACAGCTGCTAGGCTAATATTGTGGCTGCTTCTCTCTCTCTCTCTCTCTCTCTCTCTCTCTCTCTCTCTCTCTCTCTCTCTTTATCTATCTATCTATCCCCCCAGCCGGTCTCGGCAGATGGCCGCCCATCCTGCGCCCAGTTCTGCTCCAGGTTTCTTCCCTGTATTAGGGGAGTTTTTCCTGGCCACAGTGCGCTTGGTGGATCCTGTTGGGTCTCTAAACTATGGTGTACGGTCATTGACCTGCTCTATATATAAAGCGTCTTGAGATAGCTTCTGTTGTGATTTGACGCTATACAAAAATAAATTGAACTGAATTGAATTGAATTAAACTGTCATGTTCACACATTTGGGTGATCCTAATCTAGAGGTTTATTTTCAACCTGTCTTATCGTCTGACTGCTCGGTTCTTTGATCCACCAGACTTCTTTTTAGTGATGTCACCACACTACCAGCACGTAGGATCCTGTAAATTGCCGAGGTTGCTTTTCTAAAAAACAGGTGTTTTGCCTGCACAGCATCCTTTCCTATTCTGAGTACAAGCAGACGTCTGGGTATTATAACGTGCCTGCGGTAGGGATCACATGACAAGCTCAATAAAAATGACAAATGTTAGCATTACCATCATTACTAGCTATGAACACATGTTAGCATTACCATCATTACTAGCTATGAACACATGTTAGCATTACCATCATCACTAGCTATGAACACATGTTAGCATTACCATCATCACTAGCTATGAACACAGGCCCAGGTTAGACTGTCTAACAGGAGGATGTGACAGACTAATAAAGACTGCTACACAGCAGGTCAGTCACTGAGTCACAACAATTACAAGATGATGATGTGGCTCTGCATCATCGTCCTGCAATAACACACACACACATCTCTTTACTTCTATCTTTGTGAGGACCATCATTGACATAATGCATTCTCTAGCCTCTTACCCTACCCTTAACCATCACAACTAAATGCCCAACCCCAACCCTTACCCTAACCCCAACCCTAACCCCAACCCCAACCCTAACCCCAACCCCAACCCTAACCCAATTCTAGCCTGAACCTTAAAACCAAGTCTTAACCCTAAAACAGGTCTTTGAAGAAGTGAGCACCGGCCAAAATGTCCTCCCTGTCCAAAAATGTCCTCACTCCATTGGTTAAAACACACACACACACACACACACACACACACACACACACACAGAGCAGCTAAATGAAACTGCCTATTCATTTCATTCTCTTTCACTTTTCAGTTTCAAACAGTTACACAGATTATACGGTTCACACGGCCTGAGTCACATCAAGCAACACACACATCAATGTGCACACTCTGTAAGACTGCACACACTCATATGTAACAGCACGTTCATACAGTGTGACACACACACACACACACACACACACACACACAGCACACCCATTTCTCAGCCCACCTCTAGTTTCACTGTCCACTGTTAAGTCTTGATGACATCATCAGGTTGCCTGGTTACCGTGCCCCTACAAACAGTGGCGCCGGATCAACAGCCATCTCTCTCACACACACACACACACACACACACACACACACACACACACACACACACACAGACACAGTCCCTGCCCTGTTACTGACATTATTCTGCCGTGTCTCTTGGCTTCCTTCGATGCTAAAACTCACACTGTTAAAAATGGAGGGTGAAATGAAAGGGTCACTAAATATCAGACACTAATTAAATCTCACAGAGCTCTGATGAAACAAGTCAAATCTCCTGTAGTATAGTAGATAGTAAAAAGTAGGAGGAACAATTCATCATTTTAGAGTGCCATTTTCAAATTACTGTCGCAACAAGCCGTAGTGGAAGTCTAAAGCTGAGTTGATTTTTAGTCCCTGGGACTACTTTTCAAAGAACTAAAAGGTTCCTTCAGCCTACTGTGAGCTGGCCTGTGAAAATTAGGCAAATTAGTCCTCTAATGCAGTTCAGTGTGCCCGTCAGTTTAGTCTAAAAAAAACACACTGGAAAAAAATAAACCTTTCGTCTTACTGCGACGATATTTACTACTGCATATCTCTATTGATGCACGTTGGATGTAATGAATGAAATGCAGCGGAGGGGGTTCACAACAAAACTCTAGAGGGAATGTAATGTCTACAACACAGAGAGGTCTGGTGTATTGGGATGTAGTCTGCACATTACACTCTCCAAACAGTTATCTGATACGTTACCTCCTCATTTCACCTACTTACTTAAGTATAAAACCTGTTTTCTTTTTAAAAATAACACAAACGTCGGAAGAGAGCAAGTAGCCTACTACTCACCCATCTTTTAAGTGGCTACGTCTCCAGTTCGATCTCCAGCACACAGCTGATCGGTACAGGGTTTGTTTGCATGGCGTAACAGAAAGTGCATATTTAACTGTGTGTGGACAGAGTGTTGTCCAATGTTATTATCTATCTTCTTGTCTTGTTGGTTTCTTATTCTCTCAACATATTATTCATCATTACAATAAATTATTAGTTCTGTGTTCTTATGAAACTATAGATGCATTTCTAGTGAGCCCCACTGTGTCTGTCACCCTCCAGGATGACTTCACATCACAACCAAACAGATCAGTGTCTGACCTAGACATTTTCTGATTGACTACTACCCCCACAAAGCCACTGGTGAAGAAGTTGTGAGCTTCCTGTAGTTCTTTAGGTTGCACTGTGTGCTAATCCCTGCGTGATATCGCATATGTCAAAACATAAGCTGATGGCACTGACGGCTCACGGCTGTGTTGAATACTCCATTCTGATTGGTCAATCATGGCGTTCTATAATTGCTCTATAACAGACCGTTGCTATGTTTAGCAGACCGTTGCTATGCATAACAGATCGTTGCTATGCATAGCAGACCGTTGCTATGTATATCAGACCGTTGCTATGTATATCAGACCGTTGCTATGTATATCAGACTGTTGCTATGTATAACAGACCGCCGTTGCTACTTATAGCAGACGGTTGCTATGTATAGCAGACGGTTGCTATATATAGCAGACCGTTGCTACGTATAGCAGACCGTTGCTACGTATAGCAGACTGTTGCTACGTATAGCAGACCGTTGCTATGTATAACAGACCGCCGTTGCTATGTATAGCAGACCGTTGCTATGTATAACAGACCGTTGCTATGTATAACAGACTGTTGCTATGTATAACAGACCATTGCTATGGGTGCAGCTCTGATGTCGGACTCTGGAGGACGGTTTTTGTGTCAAAATATTGATTTCTTCAGTAAGTAGTCGTGTAATAAGCGGGATAATGTACAGCTGGCGGGTCATTGTTGTGAAAGAATCCCCTTCAGGGCGATGAGAGACCCTGTCTGGGATTCTTTCACAACAACGACCCGCTAGCTGTACATTATCCCTTACTTGTTCCCAGGCTTGTATCTCATGAGGCCCCCCTGGTACTCGGAGCTTGTGCATTAAGGTGCCATTAATACCACCAGCGGACAATTATGCAGGTTTTATCAATAAATGGGACATGACTTTGTAACTTTGTTAAAAAGTAATGTATGTTTAATACACCACTAGAGCAAGCTGATACTGGTCAGTTCTTTCTTGACAAGTTAGTGAGGTTTACTTAATTACTGAGCGGTTTTAATGAAGCGGCCCGGCAGGTCCGTAATAACAAGCAAACCACTTCTTCTTTTTCATGTACAAACACACACAGTATGTGATAATGCTTTGCACAAACTTATTGTGTAGACCAAAAGAAGTGCAATTAGATATTTTGCCCATATTGTTCAGCCCAGATAAAGAGAGAGGTTCATGTGTGAAAGAAAGATAGATGGTGAATACAATGAAAGCAGGGCAGGAAATGAAAGAGAAGAGTGACAGTACTAATGGACAGGGCTGCACTGTGAAGCCAGAAGGACATACTGTACAGTACAGAGTAAAGTAGAGTCATTCACCTGTCTGGGATGTGACGTCCTCTGTGACCATCTCTTTCCTCGCTTCCTCTTCACTATTCATCTTAATCTTTTCTCTCTCCTTCCATCCATCCACTGCATCGTGAGCGTCTTCATCCAGCCCTGCAAACACATCGACCTCATTGTCCATAGCAACAGACTCGCTGCCGCCAGCATCAGGAGAGATGGCAAGGACCAGCTTCATGGATGACTGGTATTCTCCCGTTTCATCATTCACGGGGCCGGTCGGCTCCTTTGGACTGGGATCGGCCACGGGAGTCGAGTCACGGGGGGCGACGGGAAGCGCTGAGCCGCAAGTGAGCGGCAGAGTGTGAATCTCCCCGTCACGTGGTGCTTTAACCTGGCCGTCCAGCTGTGGATCTCCCTCATGCTCTTCAGCCTGACAGTCTGAGCCTGACACGTCCCTGTATGCTGTTTCACAGCTCTCACGTTCCTTACACTCTGAGCTGTGTGGACTGTCCTGTCGTCCTACCTCACCCTCTGCAGTTATGGATTCTAAAGGGTCACTATCACCTCCATCATGTCGGTGTTGTATCCCGCTCTCCTCCTGACAGACAGACTGATCTTGGGGTTCTCCTAGTCTGGGATTCTCCTCAGAATCATGGCAGAATGTGTCAGAGGCCTCTGGATGTTGTCCAGGACGGGGGAGTTGCAGCTGGGTCTCTACCTGCGTGTGACCTTGGCCGTCTACCTCGGTTGGAACCATTTCATTTGCTTCTGGCAGAGGTTTTATATTAACTTCCTCTTCTTTAGGTAGTGGACATGTAAAGATGTTTTGTGTACTTTCTGTTTGGATGTCCTCTTTGTCGACTTGTGGTAAACTAGGAGTGTCTGGGTTAGCCTGCTGGCAGCTGCTGAGCTGTGCAGCTGGTAGCTTTTCTGTCTCAGTGTTACACTGGGACACTACACAATTAGCCTCCTCTGATATTTCAACATTAGCTTGTTCTTTAGAGGTGAACTGATCAGCAGGTTGCTTTTCTGTCCAAGCTGGGAACAGCTGACAGTTGTCTTTGGACTGAACAGTGTTGAGTAAATGGTCTGGCAGCTGGTTTGATGACTCTTGCCTCTCTGACTGATTGTCTGCTAACCGTTGGCTCAGCTCTATGCTAGCCATGGCTGATGCTATTGCTACCGCTACAACTGCTACCGCTGTGGCGACTAGGCCTTCATTGTAGTCCTGCTCTCGCTCTCTGTCTATGGAAGACAACTCCTTGCCGTGCACCACCCCACTGTCATTTCCTTCACTCCTACTTCTTTCCTCGCCTGCTTCCTCTTCACCCACCCACAACTCACTTCTCTTTTCCTCCTGATCTCTCGGCATCTCAGAGGCCAAACAATGCTCTAAATATTCCACCGCAGTTGTCTCGCCGCTTCCTTCCCGTATTTGAAGCGGTAAAACATCCGCTGTACTTTCAAGCGGCAGACCCCCAGCTTCTGACGGACGCACGGATTCCATAAATCCTCCGGGTCCTCCCGCGGGATCCACAGGCTGTACTGGTGTGTTCGACTCCACGGATCGTACATGTTGTGTATTCTGTTCAGGAAATTCCACAAGAAACGAGTCCTCTGTAAATTCTGTAGGATCTGAATGTTTGACAGGAAGTTCCTTCGGACAGTTAGATTTCACCGAACCTGTCCGGTCCATGGATGTTACAACTTCACCAGCAACCGTCAAATCCTCAATTTCTGACAATGACTCCACATTATCCACGGTTTGTTTAACTGGACTGGCAAGCCCCTTTAAATCCAGCTCTGTCGGGCCAGGTAT
Organism: Sebastiscus albofasciatus; assembly: GCA_916701655.1. Taxonomy (NCBI): domain Eukaryota; kingdom Metazoa; phylum Chordata; class Actinopteri; order Perciformes; family Sebastidae; genus Sebastiscus; species Sebastiscus albofasciatus. Next base: position 2,878 of record CAKAOI010043360.1, on the reverse strand, counting down.
TTCCTTTTTTACTGGTTGCACAGTTGTGATTTCCTCTATAGTTGCCTCTCTGATGTCCACTTGACTAAGTTCTGAAGCAGTGACAGTAGAATCTGGGTTATCAGGTCCATGACAGTTCATGATGTCATCCTTTGTTTGTCGAGTCTGTGAAGCAGTCAGATCTGCTCTCCCGTGGTCTGTTGGGCTGAACTCTGGAGTGGTGTCACTGGGATCCGAGTCACAGTCAGGTCCGTGAGCTGGCTCCGTCTGGCTGGGCAGATGCATGGTGTCATTGGCTGAAGACTGGACGTCTGCCCTTCCTGTCGTGTCCTTGGCTTCTGAGTCGGCCTCTGACTGAGCGTTCAGGTTCGTCCCTTGTTCTCTCTGTGTTTTTACGTCTGTCTGACTCTGAGACTCTATGCTGGAGCTGGAGCTAAGCTTGGCCTCTGCGCCTCCTCTCTTCCCCCTCTTCTTCCTCCTCTTCTTCCTGCCCTTTGCTCCTTTCTCTCCGCTCCCTTGCTTCTCTCCTCCTCCCTCTTCGATGTCTGCCGTTTCAGAACTCTTTCTGCTGTGAGTCGTCTCTGTGTTACTGACCTCCTCTCTGTCTCCCTCCACTCCTCCCTCCTTCCAATCTGGCCCTACTTCCTCCTCTCGCTGTGATCCATGTACTTCCCGTCTTTGTGCACCAGGCCCATGTGACAGCGCTGGCTGTGATCCAGCAGCATGTGGCTGACTAAGAGCTGAAGACAGTTGATGAGAACTAAAACCCTGCTCTAGCAGCTGTGGAGAACTAAGACCAGAAGCTTGGGCTGAGCTCAGATCACATTCTCTCTGCTCCAGCTGTTCATGTTTTCTCTGATCCTCACCGTCGTACCAAACTGACTGGGAGTTCACTTCCTCTCTGTTACAGTCTTCATTGGCACCCTGGTCTACGTTTTCACCCTGATACCAGACTGTTTTTGCTACGGTTTCTGCTTCATGTGGGGGTGATCCCATTCTGCTTCCAATCCAGCCCCCATCCCGCCATAGCCCTCTCCGGGGTTTTCTCTCCATGTCCGGGGACTTTAGGCCGGTCCTCCTGCCGGACTGGGGACCGGTCATGGTGTCAGGTTGGCTCGGCTCCTCTGGGTCTGACTGGCTTTCCTGAGGATCCTGGGATTGTTCCTGGCCCATGGTTACTGAAAGGAGAGAGAGGATTAGATTAAGGATTGCAAAATAAATGTATGCTAAATCTGGTCTGTTATTTGTATAGTTTTGGTCATCGTTTCCATCGATTACTCTCCAAGTTCATTAAAAATCTGGAATGACGGCAACATTGCAACAAAAAAGCAAGATGTTTGTTGAGCTGTCAGACAATCAGACAGGTTGTAAACAAACGGACAGTTCACTAATAATCCCCGATGGCACAGATTAACACACAACTACGGTAACTAGGAGAGGTCAAAGCTGAACCAGGGAGACAGTTCATAAACTATGATGATATCTATAACCCACCGGTATCACTTTATAATAACCCTCACTTAGAAATGGTAAATCGATAGTTAATTAAACTTAGTTAATAGTTATTTTACTGTTAGCAAACAAAGAAATGATAATTAATCATTTTTACTATTTTTTAGTAATGATGTAATTTCTGTTATTGTATAATTAGTTTGTGTGATATGAAATAATTTGTTAACAAATGATATATTGCATCATAGCTGATAACAATTACATTCTGATTACATTAGTACACTATCTATTAACAGTTTATTGTTGCACACATTATGATTTTTTATATACTATATATATAAGTATCTGTTAATGGTTAAGATATTATTATAAACCATCTGTAAACATTATTTGGATGGCTATTATAAGTTACAACTGATGATTATAATATCTTGTTAAATGATTAATAAATACTTTGATAGTTAATAATTGGTTTCTGGTCCATCTATCTATGTAATGTTTATAGATGTTTTACAAATGATTTCTTAAAGGTTTATAAATCATCTGTAAATAAAATGTGTGCAACAATAAACTGTTAATAAATATTTTGCTAATGTAATCAGAATGTAATTATTCTCATCTCTTATCAGCTATGATACGATGCATAATTTACAAACTAATTATTTCACATTACACAAACTAATGATAAAATAAATTATAGCATTTCTAATTATTTATCATTATTAATTATCATTTCATTGTTTGCTAACACTAAAATAACTATTAACTAAGTGGAATTACCTATCAATTTACAATATAATATATGATGTTATTATAAAGTGGTTCCAAATCATTTTACTCCATTTACCTTCATTTTCTCTCCCAAAGACTTTTCTGTTGGTCTGACATCTAGTGTTTATTTTTTTGGCCTTTAACTGGACAGAGAGTGATCCGTCACATAGAGACAGAGAGAGGGGGCAGGGGGGTGACATGCAGCGTTCCCAGATTTCAACCAGTACCTCAGTGTGTCAGTTCACTCTCACCACTCTGTCAACTCTCACCACTCTGTTCACTCTCACCAGTCAGTTCACTCTCACCACTCTGTCAACTCTCACCAGTCAGTTCACTCTCACCAGTCAGTTCACTCTCACCACTCTGTCAACTCTCACCAGTCAGTTCACTCTCACCAGTCAGTTCACTCTCACCACTCTGTTCACTCTCACCAGTCAGTTCACTCTCACCATTCTGTTCACTCTCACCACTCTGTCAACTCTCACCAGTCAGTTCACTCTCACCACTCTGTTCACTCTCACCACTCTGTCAACTCTCGCCAGTCAGTTCACTCTCACCACTCTGTTCACTCTCACCACTCTGTTCACTCTCACCAGTCAGTTCACTCTCACCAGTCAGTTCACTCTCACCACTCTGTTCACTCTCACCACTCTGTTCACTCTCACCAGTCAGTTCA
>CAKAOI010043351.1:0-38458 GCA_916701655.1 Sebastiscus albofasciatus | reverse complement strand
ATATATAATGTATGTTAAGTTATTCCTCATTTTTTTGTGCGTTTTCCTACGGATGTCCAGCATCAATTTCTGCTCCAGTCTTTTCAGAATAAACTTCCATCATCATAGGAAACAACTCGGTTAGGTTTAGGAAACAAAACTACTTAGTTAGATTAGTTAGATTTTTAAAAATTGAAATGAATAACTGTTTTTTGTTTACATTTTCATTTTTATTTATCATTGTTGTAGGTCTATGGTACGACGGTACGACGGAGTATTAGGACCACATTGAGGAAACAAAATGAATCTGAGATTTAGAGAATAAAGTCATAATATTATGACAATAAAGTCATAATATTACAAGAATAAAGTCATAATATTATGAGAATAAAGTCATAATATTACGAGAATAAAGTCATAATATTACAAGAATAAAGTCATAATATTATGAGAATAAAGCCATAATATTACGAGAATAAAGCCATAACATTATGAGAATAAAGTCATAATATTATAAAGTAGTAATGTTACGTGTTATTTTATTTTGTAAAGTTCTGACTTTATTGTGTAAATCTCAGATGTGTTTTCCCTCAATGTGTCCTAATACTCCGTAGTACATTGTCTCTTTGGCCCTCACTGCATTAGACTGATATACTATATACTGAGACTATAAACTGTGTTACCTTACAAGTTTGAAACACAAGATAAATAAAAAAGTGCAATTTCTAATCAATTCCATATTCCAAGTGATTCCTCTGATGAAGTCGTCATGCCATTTCACACTCGACATTTACACATTACAATCCACAGATTGAACATTACTCATTGAATGTTTCATATGTCAGATTTAATTGCACAGACTTTAACCTTTTCATATTTCCTCTGCACAGTAAACACACACTCCAGCTGACCCGGCAGAGCTCAGCAGCTCCGCTCTCCATCAGCTGATCAATCAGCAGCTTATTGGAAACGATCAATGGTGGAGGAGAAGCTGCCCCTCTGTTAACCTGCAGGACACTGAGATAATGACCTTCACTACACACCCACACACACGCACACACACACACACACACACACACACACACACACACACGCGCGCACGCACACACACACCTGAATCAATGTGTAAACAAGCCCAGCTGTAGACCTCGCTGATCCAAACACGTCACAGCATCAACCAGTCATCACACTGGCAGGTAGAAAACATGCCTTCCTCCACCCCGCTAGCATGCTAATGTGTCCGTGCAGACTGCAGGCTACTGCAGCTTCATAGGAGACATTTGGACGGAGACACGTTGTGGAAAATATAACTATTCAGTTCAATAAACATCACTAATATTTATGTATATGAGCAATTAAAAGGGTTCTGGTGGTGGCTCTTTAATAACGTCACCTGACTTCATCATGAATCACTCGTCACTATGTCAGTATACAGCTAGAGGGAGTGCGAGGGCTCGAGGGTTACTCATCAAGTGGAACTGAACTAAATAGAAGTATACATGCCGAGCAGGGGTTTTATTTCCTTGCCTTAGCATTGCTGTCTTTGTATCTCTCCATGGGCTTTTCTATTGGCTCTTTTGGCGCCTGATTTGCGTTTCCATATCAGTTTTAGTGCGCTGAGTTGGACCAAAGTTCCTCCGACCTGTCTCCAAGCGGGATGTGGTGACGCCTTGCGATTACGGACAACCCTTTTCCCCTCAAACAAGCGTGTGTTGTGAGACTCAACTCATGTCTGTGCAGGAGACCGGAGAGAAAGACGTTCAGCAGCTACTTTTATACTGTAGCTTTTAACCAAATCTCTGTGGTTTCTCACCTGCGTCTCTTTTTGTACTTTCAGCTTTTATTTCGCTTTCAGCCGTGTATCAGTCGTGTTAAGTTGCTGCTGATGAAAAGACAACATTTCCTGATTTGCTGCTTCATAATAAAAGCTTTAAAATAGCAAAATAATGAGGTACTTTTATTGTGAAGACTATAGGAAATGAAATGTGTTCATCTCTGAATTAGCGGAGGTTTGTTAGCGGCAATAAAACAAGTGTCCTACTGCGGGGAGCAAGCAGCAAAAATAACGGAGGACTTAATGTGAAAGATATAAATGAAGTGTGTTTATCCAGCGTTATACAGACGCTACTTTGACCACTAGTCACAGCCGGTAGCCCTGCTGTACTGGAGATGCAAATCCCTGCCGCGCCAATCAAACCGAGTCCAACCGAGTCAAACCAAGCCAGCCGATGTAGATGGAAACGGGGCTTTGGTCTTAAGTGCTCAGGTGAGACAGGTGGTTCTTGTTTATAGACCCAGTGTGTTGATGTTGACCTTCAATAGAGCAGAAGGTGATGAATGATGATGTCACTGCAGGACCTCAATCACAAAAACTAGTCAAATGAAATCTGTTGAATATTGCCATCAGATAAACACAAACTAATGGAAGATGATCGAAACTCTGACTTGTTTACCTCAGAGAGCGGTCACGGTTTGACCTCTGAAGAGCACCAGGGTAGAAAATAATGGACTCACCTTCAAGTCGCCGAGGTGACGAGGACGGACTCACACACACACTGAGTGTGATTTATGGCGTCCTAACATGCTCTCAACGTGTGTATACATCATGCAGTGTACATCGTGTACATTCACATTGTCTGGTCACACACACACACACACACACACACACACACACACACACACACAGAGGCAGGGAGAGGTCAGTCAAGTCCAGTAGTTGTGGCACTGACAGCCTGCCGTTTGATTGGTTGGTTGAACAGCCAATCACACAGCCGAGTGGACCAGAAGAACTGATCCTCGATCCGTCTGATGGACCGTCAGCCGCAACGACGGCCCCATTACACCGCCTCTGTGTGGGAACATGCACACCTCCAGTGCGTGAATACAGACACACAACACAATGAATTTAAATAATGGTGTAGTGCAGTAAAGCAGTTTATATGTGGCGGTCATGCTCCGTATGATGGCTGCAGGCAGTGACTCTATTTCCTCTGATAGGAGGAGGAGGAGGGGAAAGGCAACAAGAGAGAGAGGAAGGAAAGCAAGAGACTGATGGTGGGAAATAAAGATGTAGATGTCTAAGAACCTTTTTAACAGAAGCTGACTGTTTGTATCCGGCTAAATAGTTACCGAAACGACAATCCTCTAATGATCTAGTGCCTGTAACAGGCGGCCAAAAAAACAAGACGGTTATGGCCAAAAACCAAGATGGCAATGGCCGAAAACCAAGATGGCGATGGCCAAAAACCAAGTTTGCCACGTCCTGTATCCAGCGTTTGGCCGGTAACCATCGATAATGTTCATATTTTTCAACAGCTAAACTCCCCCTCAGCTCCTCCCTTGTCCTCTCAGTTCAACGTGATGAAAAGCTGAATACTGTTTGCCGTTGAAGAGCCGGGCAGCTCTCGACACGTTCCACTGAACCCCTCTTCTTCTCCTTCAGCTGTCCATCAAATCCGTCAGCTCAACCAGCTCGGCAGTCCCAATTTAAAAAGTCTGCTCCTTTACTCAGATGAGATTTTTCACTCTCATTGCCGTTTCAGCTCGGACAGCAGTTTCTGTGTTGATTTGAAATAAGTGGGGCAGCACATTGGAGCGCCAGCAGCTTAAGGAAAAGGTTCGTATCTGTGAGCCTCATACAGTAGAGATGTGCTGAACACTGATACCCACCAACATCCACAACCAGCAGAGCAGAGGACGTCTGGAAATCTTTACGCAATAGCTGCTTTGTGGCACTTCAAGTCCACTTTTACCATATCCATGATCATCTTCTTCTCTGACTCAGACGATGATGATCCTACTAACAGGTATTTGTGTGAAAAGGCCTCATTAGTTCCTCTCACACACACACACACACACAGTCGGTGCAGCATCGATCCGTCCTGCAGTCGGCAGGCTGTCATCAGTCACACTGAAGTCGGGGGTGGGGTGAAGCACTCTGATTGGCTGATATGTGATATTTAATAAGAAGCCCTGCCCCGCTGTGATCATCTCACCCACCGTGTAACTGGGTCAAGATCACTGCTCCTCAATTATGGATGAGGTTAGCCTTGTTAGCGCTGCAGCTAGCCTGCTAAAGATGCTCTCTGGACCTAGAGGAGGAGGAGCGCTGCTCACCGGCTCAGGGAGGCTTTTACATGCACTTACAGGGATTCTGGGGTCACTTGTTCAGTTTGTTGGGACCGTGTATCCGTGCATGGCAATCCTGCTCATTAGTATTATGAGTGTGTTTGTGTGTGGATATAAAGTAGGTGTGTGTGTTTGGTTGCAAATGATTAGGCAAAGAGATTTGGATACACCAGTACAAGTTAAACACAGACACTCAATACATGCTTCATCTGGATGTGGATGTTCTGATGGATGTTGTTGCTGATGCGTTGCATGATTTCTGGTGAAAACTTATTTCTGCTTCTAATAATGACCACTGAGAGGAAGGTTTAACATTCATCATGTTGCTGTCGTCCCACATCAGGTAGCAACAGACTCTTCAAGAGTAACAGCAGTTTTTTAAGGGACTGTTTGTAACTTCTTACACTCTGATAAATCATTGTGGGTCGGTGTGCCATGCACGCTTCCAACACAAACTACACGGAAGCACCAAAACCTCAGTCGCTCACACCATTTAAAAACCTGAGAATGAAATGGAACTGATGAGAGCGATGAGGCTGAACCTTGTGCTGTAAAACCAGAAGAGCTAGAAGAAAGTGAAGCTCTGCAGGGCTGCACGGTGAGGTGGCAGTTCTCCAGAGAGCAGGTGACCTCTAATATGACCTCCACAGGGTCAAGTGAAAGCATCGGTAAACAACCTGGACTCTCTGCGTCCTCCTCTCCTTCTATTTGTCTTCCACTTCCATCTCTGTCAGTGGAGAGGCACACTCTCACCTGCTTGACCTCTGACCTTTGACCAGCCCCCACACTGATTGTGGTTCAGCTGAGAGGTATGATTGACAGCAAGCTAGAGACAGGTGTGTGTGTGTGTGTGTGCATGTGTGTCTCAAGTGTACATAGACAGTATTTGCTCTCAATACACCGTGTGTGTGTGTTAACAGCACATGTTTGACCTTGGTGTGTGTGTGTGTGTGTGTGTGTGTGTGGGGGAGAGGGAGGGGGTGGATGGATGGTGTCAATATAAGAGCGTTTTGGAGGAGATGGATGGAGATGATTGACAGCTCAGAGACTAATAGAGGCTAGTGATGGGCTAACGCTAACTGCTAACGCTTCTCTATCTATCTGCCTCTGGGTGGGTGGGTGAGAGAGAGAGAGAGAGAGAGAGAGAGAGAGAGAGAGAGAGAGAGAGAGAGAAGACTGCAATCAACATTTTGATCAAAAATCATTTTGCTCACTTTGCTTCAAGGCAGAGAATCACTTCTCATCTCTCTCTCTCTCTCTCTCTCTCTCTCTCTCTCTCTCTCTCTCTCTCTCTCTCTCTTGTGTGCTTCATGCAGTTCATTTCCCTTTCCGTCCGTCCTCTGGTAATGAACCCCTGACGCTCTCAGTACCTCATTACAGCCATCCAGCAGATATTTATTAACCCACAGGACTTCAGCTAACTAATCTGCTTTTACAGTTACTGGTTAAAAGAGTATGCGATACTTTAGGAAGGTCTATATCAGGGCTCAGCAACCTTGACTGTCAAAAAACATCTGTCTGGAGCCACAAACATGTGATCATTGTGATGAAGGTAACTCAGTTTATAGTCTCAGTGTATAGTATATCAGTCTAATGCAGGGAGGGCCAAAGAGACAATGTACTACGGAGTATTAGGACCACACTGAGGGAAACACATCTGAGATTTACACAATAAAGTCACAACTTAACGAGAAAAAAAGAAAATAAAATTACTACTTTATAATATTACGACTTTATTCTCATAATATTACAACTTTTTTTATTGTGAACCTGATTTTATTTTCATAATATTACGACTTTATTCTCTAAATCTCAGATTTATTTATTTGTCCCCAGTGTGGCCCTAGTACTCCGTCATACCATAGACCCATGTCCCATGTAAATCAACACGCACTCCTTTATTCAAACATTTGAACATGACAAAAAACAGAGGCATGTAGCCTTTAAGTAATGAGTCAAAACAAACGTCTATTAACATTGTAAAACAGAACAAGTATTTAAAACAGACCGTATTGTCTGGATGTCTTTGAGCTGCTAAATTGGAAGTATTTCCTTTTTTGGAAAGAAAAGTCCGACGGCACGGTTACTGCACCGCATACTGTTTTTTGTGAATCTACTTTGACTCCTTGTAAATCCGCCTCGAACACAAAGTACTTCCATCCCCGACTCTTGCTATTTGTTTTCTGTGTTGAGTTGAGGCGAGGTAGCGCTGCAGCAGCTGACATCTCTCAGGTCTCGTGTTGTTGTTTTACTCCGTGCTGTTACGCCGTTCTTCTTCTTCCTTCATTTCACGGCAGATGAGAACACTTGTAAGCGTTTACTGCCCCCACTAGATCCGGAAGAATCGCATCTCCAGCACCTCCGCTCCGGTACCAAATGAGAGCACCATCACGTTTTTTTAATTTTGGTACCGAGTTGGTACCGAAGTATCGGTTCTCGTGACGTCCCTTTTTTGGAGGGATTATTGATCATTTTGATCAATTCTCCAGTACTCATAAGTGAGCATCAGGATGACCATCATGTACTTCTGTCATCATGTTCTAAGCCCTTATACACTGTGATTCATGTTTATTACAGATTAATGACTAGAACAACTTGACACACAGCATCATCATTAATCGTCAGGCTCCAGCTTTCAGATGATGTTCACCGCTTCTATGTGACATCTGCTGTTGACCTGCTACCTCCCCATAAAGACCCCCTCAAACGTCTCTATCGTGGGTCTCAGAGGGTTACAGTAGTTTTGTTGCATGGCGTACAAATGACGTGCAAAACAGTCTAAAATGCATCATCATCCCACCCAGAATGTCCTCGTTAACGTCGTGCTATCTATAAGCCTTCCCATGAGATCAGGTTGGACATCACAAGTTAAACTCCCGGCGTGTTTTACTGCCACATGTCAATATGTGTAGTTGTGATATTTTAATTTAGTCGATATGGCCCGGCTCTGAGCTTGAGGAGGACAAGTATTGGCAGCGGTGGCGTTGACCTTTCCTGCTGCATGTTTGCACTGTAGTGAGTATAGATCTCTGAGGAAACAAACAAAGGAATGTAGGACAGACTTTTTTCTTTCCTTTTTAAATGTGTGAAGAGTCAGAGGACTTGTGTGTGTTGTGTATTTGCGTGCCGAGCAATTTGTGAGTCGTCGGTGTCCCAGATGGACACAGCGGGGATGCTTGTGTCACCGAGATGACCTCCTGAGTGTGGAACTCTGAATCATTTGCAGTGACGGCAGGAAACCAACATTTTTTGACCAGCAGGCACCAAAAACTCGCGTCCCCGTCCCCCCCCCACCCCCTAACAGCCAAGCAGACCAGAACACACCCGGCCCTCTCAGTCATGGCTGATTACCTGCCACACTATAACTGCTTCACCTGGGTAACATACCAGCTGCTCTCGCTGCTCTAACAGCCAGTTAGTGTGGCTCCAGATGCTGATTGGTTAGCTGTGGAGCAGATTAAAACATACAGTTGTGTTTGGCTGCTGCTTGCTGATTATTTCCTGCCTCACAGTTCACAGCACTGAGCAACTTTATCAGAGTCCAAACGCTCTAATCACTACTCTAATTCGGATTAAATGTCTTTTTTTCTTGGTGCTGTGCTGCCCGTTCTACCTGCCCTCCTTCCTCCTCCTCCTCCTCCTCCTCCTCCTCCTGTGGTTCGGACATTGAAGGTAAGAAAACCCAACACACTTCCTGTTCTGCAGTGTCTTAATTGATTTTGTTTAACTGTGATTGTGGAAGCTTGTTTGGGAACAATAGAGCTGGTTTGGTTGAACCGTCCTGTTCTTTCCGTTGTTCTGTAATTACCTCCGAGTACGTGGTGGTTGATGGGGACTCTCATGCTGACTCAGTGTTCCTGTGAGCTCTCGGTGGTAGCCAATAGGTTAACATGCAGGTTAATACACTGGAAGAAGACTGATGGAGTGGCGGCGCCCAATTGGGGCAGATTGAAGAACGCTTCATTTTCTGTTCCAACTTAACAATCACACCAACACTGGGTTAGACGAGTCAGAGCGTATGTGAAGTACTGTTTTCTAATGCACCAGGATACTGAAATGGTTGGTTTCAAATGAGTCGGTAGATCGTAGACTTGTTGGTTTCTAACAAGTCAGTAGATCCTGGACTTGCTCAGAGCTCAGAGCTGGAGGTGCAACTTGTCGGTTAGTGTTTACTTAACGTGTCTCCATGACTCCATCCGTCCATCTTTCGTCAATTTTCACTACAAAGTAAAACTACCATCATTAATTCTTCCTGTCCGTCGTCCGCCTTGTTTGTTTACACTAAAGTCACGTTTGATCTCCAGATATTTAGCGAGATTTCATTTTTTTTAGTGGAGACTCTTGTTGTTCATGAATGAGTCTGTCAGTGTGTGCTGCTCTGGCTGTTTGGACCAAACCGTTGCTCTCCACACACTATAGGAACATGTTATATATGAGGTCGCTCATAGTTTGAAAATCTGTTAAGGTTTGAAAAGTCTTTCAGCCTGAAGTGGAAGTTTGTCATTTGTCTGTATGTAGTTGAATTCTTCTCTGAGGCCAAGGTCCAAGAAAAGACAGGAAATGGAGGTTATGAAAACAGAACTTTCCCTTTAGTTGACTTTTCTCAGCCGATGAACCGGCTGACATCTGGACTGCCGGCTGAGCTCATGGATCTGACTCATTTTAATAGAGAAAGCCTAGACTTCTGCTGAGTTGTTGGTCTCTTTCTGTACCACATCCAGGATCTGAACTCCTCTCTCAGAGACTCTGAATACAAAAATATCAATTCAAGTCGAATGAAAATGTAAATTTCAGAGCACATTTTTGTTTTTGTTCTCTGGTTGCTGCGTTTTTCTTCCAAAAAACTCCTCAGTTCTCACACTGGCACCATGTGAATAGATCTGACCCTGACACACACACACACACACACACACACACACACACACTCCACACCTCCCGCCTACCTTCTCCAGCGTCACTCTTCTTCTTTCATTTCTTTTTTTAACAAATTCTCGATCCAACCCGCTCTTATGTCCTATATCTGTCTCCTCCTCAGCATTTCCTCTAAACTTCAAGTCTCGCTGTCATCTAATTTTAGTCCTCTCTCGCCCTCTCGCTCTCTGTTTTTTGGCAGTGTGTGTTCTGACTGACACATCCTTTCATGGAGAGGATGAGTAGATTAAAATGAACTCAAGCCAGCTAGTAGAGAGCTACACTGGGAGCTTTCCACAGCCAAATTAAATCTCTCTGTCTCTCATTCACTCTGTCGTTTTTGGAGATTTTGGAAAGCTGATATTGTGCAGTTATGTCTGTATTGGTTTATTTTGTGTTGATATTTAGTAAAGGCAGTCATTTCCAGACTTTTTTTCCTGCATGATTCCATTCTGGGTCGAGTAGGAGAAACTGTTAAGACAGGTTTTGAAACACGAGACAAGGTTTCCTTCAGCTGATGAGGTTTAATATGAAGGATTCTGTCAGGGTTTGGAGTAAAACATGAAGCCTCTGTGGCGTCAAATGTGATACCAATTTCATGTTTTATCTCATTATCTCAGGATTTTTGATGTTAAAGGACCACACCAGTGATTTAGCATGTTTAACACCTTCCTCTACCACATTATAGTCAAACCCAGCGACCTTTTTGTTGGTTCCGCCATCTGACGGTGGCAAGTCGTGGAGACTCAGTGTTTCCTAACTGTGTTAATTGGTGTCTTTCAGCTGAAGTGGACATAGTCACTGTGAGGGAACCCATCGATGGACTGCTGTTTTGAAGCTTCAAGTTCGGCATTTTGGCCGTCGCCATCATATAAATGTAGATGCCACATTGGCCAGTTTATCCTGTTGCTGCGATACGTCAGCGTCGCCGCCATATTGGGGAGGTCAGGAAGCCATTGTATTTATTATTCAAAGTATATACATTCAAAGATGTATAATCTACAAGGAGTAGGAGTTACTTAAAATCTGGATACTAAGCTTTCATCGCTGCTAGACGCTCAAAAGAGTTAAACGTCAGCTAACGTTACATGAACTGAATTCATCATGCTGAGAGTCAACGTTACTGTTCCAAAACCCAAGACATGACATCAGCTTTATTGTTTGTTATTAGACGCATATCTTAAATTTCAAGTTATAAACACAATCATATGTTAGCTAACAGTCACAAACCCTAGCTTCACCAGAAGTTGTGTTTGTGGTGTAAATCTAACGGACAGTGCTTCACGTAGATCATAAAAAGGACTTGTTGAAATCGGTTGAGAAATGTAAATGTTCTAGTTCTTTTTATCCAATAAAATGTCAGCTCCCCTGTTCACTTTCATGTGTTTACAGGCCGGTCCTGACCTCGCCAGTATGGCGACGATGTTGACCTACGATCCAAACTTGGGTGTATTGTAGAGAGACTAGAGAGAGACTAGAGAGAGACTAGAGAGAGACTAGAGAGAGAGACTAGAGAGAGACTAGAGAGAGAGACTAGAGAGAGACTAGAGAGACTAGAGAGAGACTAGAGAGAGACTAGAGAGAGACTAGAGAGAGAGACTAGAGAGAGACTAGAGAGAGACTAGAGAGAGAGACTAGAGAGAGACTAGAGAGAGAGACTAGAGAGAGACTAGAGAGACTAGAGAGAGAGACTAGAGAGAGACTAGAGAGAGACTAGAGAGAGACTAGAGAGAGAGACTAGAGAGAGACTAGAGAGGGCATTTCCTCAGATTTGTTTAAACTCCATATACCCTTTTCTAAAGAATACCTTCAGAGTTTCGATTGATTTCCTTCCTTCCCAGCAGCCCGGGGTTAGAGTTCACTTCAGTACTGTGTAACAAAGATCTACTAGCTCCCAGAGACATTGACCTTGCATGTGAAAGATAATCCATCGCAGACGAACCATTTGTTTTTGCACTTTAGTGTCCAGGGAGATTTCAAGAATTCAAGACTAAGAATTCAGGGTCGGCTGTTGAGAAGAAAACTTATTTTCACTTTGTGTTTCTTTGGTTCTGACTTCTCATCGACACGCAGCAGCTTGTCAGCGCGGCGCTCGGCAGCATCCCAACATCACAACATCTTTAAAAAGGAAAGTTTACGGAGAAAGTCTGACAAACTGACAGAAAGAAATACTTCATGAAATAGAAGTGATAAATTATCTGTGATGGACTATTTTCCTCGAGCAACTTTAAATTAAATTTGAGTTCTTTTGCAAGAAGAATTTTATAGTGAGAAATAAAACAGCGACGACACAGCTAGGAGGACGGGAATTAAATATTAAACTGCTGCTCTGAGATGGACAGAAATAATATGAACTTCAAGCAATGTGCAGTTAATGGCTGTAAACACGCAAAGACATTTAAGTCACCACTTTAACAAAAGGACGTGAACGTGACTTCTTATCATCACAGCCAGCATTCATGCTATTGTCCTTTCTAATATGTTTGCTGCATCAGAATCAATGGAGTTTAGAGTCCATTGACATTAGTGCGTTGGTATTGATCGGTCTTACCACAAATATGTAATTCATCATATCAGGCTGTTAAAGTCAGATTACACTGCAGGTCGAACGAAGTGCGTCCATTTTATTAATGGATTTACAGTACGGGTCGCTCTCACGCCGTTTTATTACCACAAGCAGATGGTGTGGCATCAATTGCATCCTGTAATCTTTGACCCCTGACCTTGAACCTCACTTAAACACCACGTGCAAAGAGGTCAGCTTCCGTCAGAACAGAGCAGCTTCTTGAGCGGGTAGAGCCTGTTTAATGTAGACTGAAGATTCTATTAGTGAAGACTTGTTATCGTCACGTTGATGCATTTGAAATAAAATCAGTTTTAAAGCTGCGTTAAATTGATCTGTTCCTTTAAAGTCTGTGTAAAGCAAAAATAAATCTGTATTCTGGGTTTGTCACACCACAGAATGATGTGTTACTAACCAGCCAGACACATTTCAATGATTCAAAAAATCATCAAGTTTATAAAATTAGCTTTCAAAATCATGTAAAAATCATCAGGATTGTCTGCTCTGAGACGCTGAAACCTGAAACCTCTCTTCATACCTCCATGGCTGAAACCACACCCACAAGCAGGGAAGGTGCAGCCTGTCAGGATTCACTCAGTAGCGGCGAGCGAAGAGGGAAGAGCCCGGCGCCGAATCGCTGTTTGACGGGCGGAGTGGGGAAACTTTTTACATGAAATAAGAGAAGAAAGTTTCCAAACGAGCCTCCATGTTGGTTCCGGATTGAAAGCTGGGAGCAGCAGCCCACGGAGGGAAAGCGTTCGTCCAATCAGGTGCCGAGTGTGTTGTCCTAAAAACATCCTGGACACAGAACTGGTGAAAAACAGATTAACGGTCAAACTCTACAATCCAGAACTACAACGTTCACAGTCTTTCCACGTGTTCACTCATTAATCTACAACATTTAGAATGAGTTTAGACGATGACACGTGTGTGTGTGTGTGTGTGTGTTGTCGGATGGGAAGACCTATTGATCCAGCGTGTGGATGTGTGTGTGGTTATATAAGCATTTCCACGAACACTTTATGCATCATCTTTTGTGTTTTAATGTTTTCCAAGAATCCAATCATGTGTGCTTCACGGAGTGTTTCCATGGTTAAATCAACATAATGAAAATCTGTCTGCATACATTTCTCTAATTATGTCTGTTTTGCATGTTCATATATTCTCCATGTCTGCCTTTCTGCTTCTATAATTACCTATGTTGAGGTGTGGTGTCTTATTGTGTGTGTGTGTGTGTGTGTGTGTTAACATGGGTAATTGGCTCTGGAGGCCTGTCGATACTCCGTTAGCCGCGGCGTCTTGAAGGGCACTCTGTAATCCATACGGCTCCCCCCGACTCTGAATATCATCCCTCCGTCTGTTAGATAAACAGCGGCGGAGCTTCAATCTTCCAGCCGGCCGACTGAATCATTTACAAGGTTAATAGGGACTCGGGCTGCTCACCCGTGGCCTGTTCCTTCTCCTCGCCTTTCTTCTCGCTTTTCGTTCTGGCTCGTTAGGGATACGTCGGCCCTTTTTTTTACTGGCTCTTTAAAAAGTTCCATCATGGAGCAGAGAAAAGCTGCCGACCCGGGCGCTTTACACGGATGTTACCACATTTTATATGCAGATATCCGGGCGACAAAACGCCGTGACGGCCTGTTATTTGTTCCATTAAAAGATGTGAGTTGTGCTGGGGGAGGAAAGGCCTCTCTGTGTTTAAGGAGAGTGTGAGACAACAAACCATGCATTAGATGTGTGTGAGAGGGAATAAATGTACTCTCTTCCTCCGATTCATGACTGAAAGCAGACCCGTGTAGACGTATGCATATAGCTACATTTCTTTGGTAGATATTTAATCTGTGTACTCGTCGAGGGCAGATGAACACACAGATGCTACCTCTGCATGCTGTATTTTGTCTCTGCACACTACATGTGTCTCTATAATGTCTAAATTCATGTGCACCCTTCAGTGCATTTCTATGTGTCCACGTGTCGGCGTGCTGTCGGGCGCCGCGGGGCGTCTCGGGCTGTGACGAGCCCCGCGGCGGCTCAAGTTGTGAGAATAATGCATGTGGAAATTCACCCTTTCATTTGCCAGCGGGGGCTTGCTTCCCCCTAAAGGCCTGCTAGCTATGAAATAAATATGAGAGCAGGGGGGGAGAGCATAATGAAGCCTCAGCACAAGTCCACAAGGAGAGGACTGATTGATGCTTAAGAGATGGAGGGAGGAAAGAGAGAGGAGGAAGGATAGAAGGTCGAGTGGCCAGAGGAGGAAACATGATTGAGGAGCGAGAGAAAGAGATGAGAGGAAGAATGTGAGGCAGCTGCAGGCTGCAGAGAAGACTGACTGATGGATGAGAGGATATAAGAGCAGTTGCCTGGAGAAAATGAGGATGGAAGGACAGAAGATGGCAGAGGGGGGGGGCCAGAGGGGTTATCGGATGGGTGGATACTTGATTCAACATTTTACTGGTGTTTCAGACTCTCTGAAGAAACCCAGAAACCTCATTAAGAGCTGATTCACTGCTCAACATCTCTGCGTCTAAATGAACTCTTTACTCAGGAGGCTCCATTGAGACACTTCTATTTAATCCTCTTATCACCATGGGAGTGGACAAATATGCTGCTTTATGCAAATGTATGTGTATATTTATTATTGGAAATCAATTAACAACACAGATCAATGACAGATATTGTCCAGAAACCCTCACAGGTACTGCATTTAGCATAAACAATATGCTCACATCATAACATGGCAAACTGCAGCCCAACAGGCAACAACAGCTGTCAGTGTGTCAGTGTGCTGACTTGACTATGACTTGCCCCAAACTGCATGTGATGATCATAAAGGGGGCATGTCTGTAAAGGGGAGACTCGTGGGTACCCAGAGAACCCATTTACATTCACACATCTGGAGGTCAGAGGTCAAGGGACCCCTTTGGAAAAGGACATGACAGTCTTTTCTCACCAAAATTTAGCGTTATTTCACCTCCTGCAGACCTACATGGTTGGGACCGATGGATTCATGAGGTTTTCTAGTTTCATATGATCCCAGTATCTTCACTCTAGCTTTACAACTGAGCCACTACAACCTATAAATCGCAAGTTGCTTTAATGCGTTAAGAGTAATTAGTGGCGTTAAAACAAATTTGCATTAACGTGTTATTATCACGTTAACTCTAACAGCCCTAATTAAGACAGTTATTTTTTTTGTATCACACATTTCCTTAGAATATATGTGTTTAAATATGCAAATAAGGCATTATTTGATTAAATACCTGCTAATTTGCATCAATTTACCAGAATAGAAATGTGAACATTGGATAAAGCCAGGTTCAAAATTCTTGCTTTATTTTGTTGTGAAAGTAGGGGATTTAGTATATCTCTTTTTATCACTCCATAAATCAGAAAATATTGTCAACAGCCTTAAAAAAATCCATCTTTTTCTGAATAAAATGTTGTATAAATGAGGCTGTGAATGAATTCTGAACAAATCCCTCTGTGGAAACCTTCAGAATATAAAGAGGAGTGAAACTGGAAAGTTTGAATAAATATCACCATGAAACTTCCACAGCTGATTACTGACATTACGTTTTGTGAAATATTATGTTCAGATATGCAAATGAGGCATTATGTGATGTTGTTTAATTCAGGAGAAATCTACATATAGAAGAAGTCAAATGAATGTTTTCTCTCCACTAGTCTGAAAGAAGACGTGTTCAAAACCTCTAAATTGATCAATGCATGAAAAACAATGTTTTTGCCTGGAGTGTCTCCCCTTAATGTCAAACTAATTAAGTCCCATTTAAAGGCCACACATTTGGGAGAAGTTGTGCAATAAAGTAACATGTAATGGCACTAAGTGATCTGCAGCTAAATGACTGTGTATCAAACTCAGCTTTCGCTGTCGTAAAATGTTTCAGATCAGCGAGACCTTCCTGACGCGACGCTGCCAGAAGTGTCAGGATGTGATGTTATCGACGGGGGAGGAAGTCAGAAAGCTGCTGTTTGTTTACTCACTTAAGGTGTTTCAATGTGTGTTTTCATAACCTTTTATAACAGCGAACGTATTTTTAATTGAAAAGGATTAGTGTCGGCTCGCCCCTCGGCTCTGTGTTCGGCGCCGTCACACGGGGAAAAGTCACAGCGGGGCGGGATGGGATTTTCCGCCTGTGAGAAAGCGTTCGTGGCTGCCAGTTAATTTCATCAACGTGTGTGTGTGTGTGTGTGTTTCTCTGTGTGTGCGTGATATGAAGCCTAAATGGTCGTCACACTGTGGATAATGGTTCTCTACAGGCTTCAGGGCTGACACCTTCACATCACAGAACTCTGATTCTCCTCCTCTGTGAAGTTTTACAGTTAATTACAGCAGCCAATCTTTCTCCTCCTCCTCCTCCATCTTCATCTTCTTCTTCTTTGGTCTCAGGAGGCTCCTCTGAGCGTTGACGGATGAGCGTCAACATTGACAGATACACCAGCGTCCACCAAGCTGCACGCTGCTAATTGTGTTATTGCAACTGAAGGGAGAGTCTGTCTGTATGCCGCTAAATGAGAGTGTGTGTAATACGTGATGATTAATATCATATGATTTAAATTATATGAAATTATGTCTTATTTTTAACAAGATAATACGAGTAATTAAATGTTGAATTGGGGGTAGAGGGTTTTTCTAAATGGATTTAAAGTGTATTAATAACTGCCAGCTTTAACAATGCGCTCTCTGGCTAATGTCGTAGTAATCAAACAGCATTCATTAAAGTAATATGTGGCTAAGTGCTGCGGCGCCTCAGAGGCCATGTGTGATGAATACAGTGAGTGAGGAAGAGGAGCAGCTCTGTTAAACTCTGTCAATATAAAACATATATTTATCATCCTCTGCATGTGTTATTTGAAAAGTTAGTGCTGCGGCCGTCTATACACTGCAGATAATCTAATATTAGATGTTGAAGATGAAGACACTGGTATCATATGAAACTATTGAACCTGATGAATCCATCGGTACCAACCAGGTCAGACTAGCTGGTCATGAAGGAGGTTAAATAACGCTCCAAATTTACTCAATTTTTGGCGTGGAAAAACTGTCATGGCCATTTTCAAAGGGGTCCCTTGACCTGTGACCTCCAGATCAGTGAATGTGTGAGGGCTTTTGTTCAAAAAAATGTCAGAAAAAAGTCCAATAAAAAGTCTGAAAAAGAGTAAAAAACAAATAAAAGTCTGGAAAAAATGTCAGATATGTGAATGTGAATGGGTTCTATGGGTACCCACGAGTCTCCCCTTTACAGACATGCCCACTTTGCCCAAATGGTGAAATCTGATCTGGGATCTGCAAATAAATCTCCCGAGACTTGCCTCCCAATGAATCTTAACTCTTCTAGATCAATGCCTACCTTTAACAATCTCCCCCGTTTGCTGGTTCCCTTCTAGCCGCCACCTCTAACTTGCCTGGAGTCCAGGTCATGTGACCTCAGCTGTAAAGGACTGACTTTGCATACCAACAGCTCACCTCCACCTCCATCCTTTGAACCCTAATGCTCTTATTCTACCAATTACACGGCGCCAGGCGGAGGTCTCCCTTCGCTGTGAGAGATAAAAAAAAAGGATTTCAGAGCTGTAATCTTGACAGATGAGCAGCCGCTCGCTTTCCAGATTACCTCCACCCTTCTTTCAATTTCACATCCCCCCCCTTCCTCCCTTCCTCCCTTCCTCCGCACTATCACAGGAATTATGGAAATGACAACGCTGGCCTCGCCAAAAACCCAAGATTAAGGTAGTGAACAGGAGCGAGAGGAATGTAGGAAGTCAGGAGTGTGGAATGTGTGTGATATTAAAGATAAAGATAATGTAAAAAGACAGAAATCCCCCGTGATCCTGAATACCTTCCTCTTAGTGTAATGTCTTCCCCTTTCATCTCACCAACTCCTCTCCTCTTTCCGTTCCTTCTCCGCCTGTTTCTTCCTCTCTTCTCCAGTGGCTTGTTTCATCTCTTTACTTCTTTCATTTCACCTGAATTCATTTCTCTCTCCTCTCCTCCCCTCTTCCACGTATTTCACTCCCTCCATCCCTTCCTTTCCTCTCTCTTTCTGCTCATCCTCTCAACACCTCCCTATTCCTCTTCTCTTCTCTCCTCTCCATCCTGTTTTCCCTCCTCTTCTCACCTCCTCCTCTTCGTTCCCCTTTTATCACCTCACAACACTAGTTTTCCCTCCGACGTCGGTCACATTCTTGTTTGCCAGACGGGCTTCACCAGAGATGACGTTTTGTGTTTTGGTGGAGTTCGTGTTGTCGCCTGAGTCGTGGTGGAAGCTGGTCGTTTGTTGGCATTAGCGGACTCCAACGTTAGCAACAGCTAAAGCACTCGTGAGCGTGCATAACGTCACATCGGTTGGATTTTCCCAGAAGAACAGACGCTTCTTCACATTAAAAGCAGTCTGCAGGCTGAGAGGTCAAGGAACACTTTATTAACCCCTAGGAGCAATTAGTTTTCCAGTCAGCAGCACCACACCATCAAACACCATCAAACAAAACCAATAAACACAATCAATAGTCTATTAAAGGCAATAAATACAAAAAGGCTTACAACATACAACATTACAGGGCATTGTTTAGGAAGCCAATGGAAGAGCCTGTTGGTCCTACATGTAGGCAAACTGTATCTGCGGCCTGACGGGAGCAACCTGAACTCAATGGAGGGGGGGCGGCTAGGATCAGCTAGGACCGACTGAGACTTCTTCAAGGTCCGGCTTTGGAACAAAGGCGTCAAGTCTTTGAGGGTGGTGCCTGCACACTTTGACTATACCCTGCAACCTGTTTCTGTGTTTGAGGGTGAGCAACCCAGACCAGCTGATTAAAGAGTGCTGTCCACCTTAAAACTACAACGCTGATGGTTTCCTGATAGAGGAAACCCAGAAAGTTGCACCCCTTATCCTGTCTTTTGATGTTGTCTATGCGATATCAGCATTTACAGTACTTGCTCTTATTCAACAATGGAGTTGCACTTCTCCACTTTCTGCTAGAGATGTGCAACATCATGTCTTGTAGCGTGTAACCTGTAGGTGGAACTTGAGGTGAGACATGTTGAGATACTTGTATTTCTATTCTGGATTTCCTCCATGGATGCTGTAGATTCATCTCACTGCATGCCCTCCTTTGGGAAACCTAAAACATGTCATTAGAATAACATCATCTACAACATGAGCTGTAGTTAAACCTGAGAACCAGAAAGACCTCTTCATATTTAGGATGTGACGTGTTTGCTCATCAAAGTCAGTCTACGTTGTACCTCACGTGTCATTTTGCAGACTGATTAAATCTTAACTAACACGAGAGCTTCGGTACCGTCGGAGCACTCTTGTTCCGCTGCTCCTCCGTGGATCTGGTTCGTTGAACTTGAGATGCACTCCTCCTCCTGCAGCGACTCTACACATCAGAGTCTGACAACCGCTCTCCGGCGGCTTAAAACCAAAACATTTAGTCTCATTTGATAAATTAAGAAATGTGTAAATAGTCATTTTGTAATTGGTGTTTTCCCCCTCTCCCCATCCTCCTCTCCCCATCCTCCTCTCCCCATCCTCCTCTCCCCATCCCCCTCTCCGTTCACCAAAGAACTGTACTTGTTAGCTTTTTAATACGATTTGGGACATTTTTTTGCCAAGTTGGGAGAACTTGAATTTATCCACCTGAAAGCTCTCATTATGTGAATCTCTCTCTCTCTCTCTCTCTCTCTCTCTCTCTCTCTCTCTCTCTCTCTCTCTCCGTCTATCGCTCCCTCTGATTGTCGAGCTGATTGTTTGAACAAGTGGCACTCCAGGTTTCAGTATTCCTCCGAGACACCGACTATATTTACTGTGCTTCAGATATCACATTTTAATCTCATATCAGCGCCTCGCAGCCGTCTTGACACGGAGCAGCGCTGTGTATTTTGTGTCAGCGGGCAGAAAAACGTGACAGTAAGACGCCGCGCTGGAATACAGACGCGGCGGTACGAATCAATCGAGACAAAACCCCTCGACGGGGACGGCTGCACGCCTGCTACACGGAGGCTGATATTACAGCGAGCTGTTGTGCTGTCACGTTACACCTGCGTACACGCATGGAGAATAAATACAGTCATAAAGTGACAGATACATAAATACACAGGGGTGGAACCATCCAGTCAAGCCTTCAGTGGCGTGACTGAAAACTCTGTCACATTCTGGTTACTATCATTCAGATCTGGACGTGATCATCAGACATTTATCGTTTGATATTTAGGTGCATTTTCCTAGTGCAGGGGTCAGCAACCTTTACTACCAAAAGAGACATTTTAGTCAATAAAATCCTGTTTGGAGCCACAAAACATGATCATTGTGATGAAGGTAACACAGTTTATAGTCTCAGTGTATAGTATATCAGTCTAATGCAGTGAGGGCCAAAGAGACAATGTACTACGGAGTATCAGGGCCACATTGAGGGAAAACACATGAGATTTGCAGAATAAAGTCGTAATATTACGAGAATAAAGTCATTACTTTAGGAGAAAAAAGTTAAATAAGAGGTAAAATTACTACTTTATAATATTCTGACTTTATTCTTGTAATCTCAGATGTATTATTTTTCTTCAATGTGTCTAATCCTCCGTCGTACCGTCGTACCATAGACCTACAACAATGATGAATAAAAATGAAAATGTAAACAAACAGTTCTTCATCTCCATGTTTAAAACTCCACAGGGAGCCACTGGAGAGGAGCTGAAGGGACGCAGGTTGCTGACCTCTGGTCTTTGTGATATTAAGACTTCTAAATCCCATTTAAAGATGTTTACAGCGGAGTATATCTTGAACACCATCTTGCCTCTCAAACAGCCCGTCCCCCTCCGCCCCCCTTCAGCCGTGCAGCTTTATTAACAGTCTCTAATTGGAAAACCAAAATCCATTAACTCCACAAAGAAAAATATCATCCATTTATACAATTAGGAGGCGGTGTAATTTTACACAAATGTAATCTCATCCTGTCCTCTGAGAGGAGGGGGGGGGGCACATATTGTTATCATCATCTTTATTTGCCAGAATCACATTAGTGTAACACGCTTCATACAACCCGCTACAGGATCTGCTAACACACAGCAGACATTAAGATGACGTGACGGGTCTCTCTGCTCTATTTGTCTGATAACACAGTCACTTATTATCTGTCTGTTGTTTAAGGAGCATCTGTTGTACTTTAGTCGTTTTGTTGTTATTGTATGTTCTGTTTGTGCTCCTTAGCATCTGATCTTGGTCTTGAGCCATTAAGACTTAAAGGAACACATCATGGCTTCAACCTCAGTGCTATATGTAACAAAAACCACAGACAAACATTCATAGACGCCACATTCACTCTTGGATGGTACGTCAACGTGGCCGCCATATTGGACAGGGCAAGACTGGCCCGTAAACACTTTACAAGTGAACGGGGGAGCTGCCGTTCTATCTGGATAAAAAGCAGGATTTCTTTCTCAAAACTTTTGTTTAAAAACTGTTAAATACGTTAACATGATAGCTTCCATATGGTGGGATTAAATCAATTAATAGGTAATTATTAAACAGTCGTACTGTCATACTACATCTTTCTTTAAAGGGACTGTTTGTAACTGTTTAAGCGTATAAATGTAGCGGGTCGGGACACATGCGCGCTCGCATGTGGCCGGCGTCCCCGCTCCTCTGCCTGCTCGCCTTCAGTTAGACAGAGCGCGCGTTCTGGCTCAGCTCGCTCCACCTCTAGACGTGAACGCGCGCTCACTCCACCCTGCAGAAGAGTTAGTTTAGCTCTGAGAATATCTAGTGAATGTTCAGTGGACGTTTGGTCAGAAATAACTGCTGCAGCTCCTCCAGACCAGCAGAGGGTTCCCGTGTCTTGTGAAGTGACGGTGTCTCCCTGTTCACTCCGGCTGCGGGCGGAGTGAGACGAGTTTCTCGCTGCAGAGCCCCGCTGCCTCAGCCTGCACTGAGGCGGGAGAAGCAAACACAGGATCAGCAGTGATTCATGGAGAGACCTTGGTCTGGTCAGCTAACATTACTGCCAAGCAGCTGGAATCTAGAGTGATGTTGTGCTTTTAGCTGACTTTGCATACGTACTGTTACTTAACTCATCAGATGAGAGCTCGCTTGCTAATGTTAGTTTATAGATATTAAGTTGTGCAACATAATATTGCTTTTAAAACATGAAATGAACGATAACGACACAAGTCTAATATCGCAAACAATAAAGCTGATATTGTAATTCATATATCCCACAAAATCAATTTGTGGGATATAAAAGACACCAGACTTTCACCAGGAGACTGGCGCTCGTGTCCCGTGGGAAATCAGAAGTCAACATTGATTTATTCGTCACGTAACTTCCGTACTTTAGTTAGTTTTAACCCAAGCCAACATCTTTTCCTAAACCTAACCAAGTTGTTTCCTGTGAAGACGGACATTTATTTTGAAACTGATTTATGCATGTAACAGAAAATGACACGTGTTAGTCGGAGTATGCATGACAAATGAGGAATAACTTTCCATAAGATATATATCATATATCATATATCATATGAGGATACGTTGAATAATGACTCACCAAGTTGATATCTGAGATGTGGGGACACGGGGACATCGCTCTGACTAGTTAAGAAACACCAGCAGTAAATTATGTAATAAACTGGGGTTTCCCTTTAATAATCTACAACAGGGTTTAAATAATGTATGTTCAGGCTTCACTCATTCCTCCGCTTCATCTCTGAGTGGATTATGAAGTTTTGATGTAAAACTTCTAAACACGACTTTGCTTCACATTCAGGTTTGATGTCTCTGATGTTCACACGGAACCTAATAAATCCCAAAGTTGGACTCTCGTCGGGAAAGTAGTTTCTCCTCATAACTTCACCACAGGCTGAAAACTCTCCACAAAGTAGAAGAAGTACCTTAAATCCCCTTCTCCCTACCGACTCACATCCCCGTGTGTCTCTCCTCCCCATCAGCTCGCTCTAATTCGGCCTCGCCACTTAAAAAATTCCCTCGACCTCGTCTATCTCATGTTTTATTCCTCTTCCCACCGGCTCTTTCTCAACGCGATCGTCCCGGGGACACGACGACGACGTGGCTGCTTGAAATGTTCTCCCAGGAACTGGAGCGTGCTGCTCCGCTGCGCTCGGCGTCCCAAGTCACCGTGGAAACGAGCATCAGCTAAATGGTTGAGATGGTAAAAAATAAAAGTTTAGTTTCAGGTTGTTGTGCCTCTGAGGAGAAGAAACAGTTTGAAAGTAGTGATCCTGGAGATTCTCACTTCTGGGAACACTTTTGTTGCTCGTCGCTGCCGTGTTTCTGCACAGCTTGACTCCATGCTGGTTGCACCGTTTTCATCATGTCTTCAGGCCTCAGGCGGCTGACGCTGGTCATGCTAATGAACCAGTGTAGCTGTCATGAACTGAGGTGTTACTGTATACGTGAGGAATGTTTAACCTGTTGGTGGTGCTGGATGAAACATCATTAGTATTCATCCTCTGAACACCATGAAGGTCTGTGATCAACGTCAGTCCGTCCAACAGTTGCTGATATATTTCATCAGACCTTGGTCCCGGTCCCTCGAGTCGCTCCACTAGCATTGCTAAAAAGCCACTTCTAATTAAATCACAGTGATCTGACATCCAGTTTCAGAATGAACCCAGAATCATTTCACACTGCTCAACAGGTGGGCTGATCCTCGCCGCTACCAAGGTCTGCTTGGAAAGGCCAGGCCGTGAGTTTAACAGCACCCCTCGCCCAGTAGGGAAAATATCAATACTACCAATCCCTACGTCTCGTTTTGAAGATCGATTCTGGCATCAACAGGATCAGTTTCTCTCTTCTACACCCGTCTGTATTTCATCCAAGAGTAGAACTGTCTGTGCAAACAATGTTCGTTGTGTACCGTTTGCTTCTCACTGCTGTTGTGATGTTGTGTGTATTCAAACAGCAAACTCTGTGTGCACACGCAGTGGCAGCGCACCCTGATGTGTCCACCGGGGTGTTTTTTATCACGAGGGCACGCGCCACTTCCCAGCATTGGACGCTTGGTGGGCCGCCACTAGACACAACACACTCGGCTCCTGACTGGACGAACGCTTTCCCTCCGTGGGCTGCAGCTCCCAGCTTTCAAACTGGAAACAACACGGAGGCTCGTTTGGAAACTTTCTTCTTTTATTTCACGAAAATAGTTCACTGAGATGTGTTTCAGAAAACATTTGAGGAGAGAAATAATCCTGCAGTTGATGAATCTGTCTTTATTTTAGATCGACAACGTTTATTTTAAAAGATTCTCGGGAGTTTGGAGAGGCGGCGAGTCACGTCGGACGCTCGTGATTTACATAAAGCAGACTAGACCTCAACTTTACGCAAATAAGGAACGGCCGTCGTGATGCTCCATCTCTCGAATTGCGCCGCCACGCTACCAGAATGCATTGAATGGCTGCTTACATAGACAATGAATGGGAAGCGTGGAAAGGATGGATCCTGTGGGCACACATACCATGACTAGTTACTCCAACAGACACATGACGGCTGAAGAGAGAGGAGCGTGTTTGGAGCTATTTCACAGCTGTGAGTGATGGTTGAGGGTAGTTATTTGCTCTGGTATCGGTACATCGCCGCCGCCCGGGGCCGTGGAGTTCTCGCTGCGCAGTGCAACCTCTCTCCCTTGCGGGAGGGACGGGATTCTCGGCGTAACGGTCAACCAGGTGGACTGTCCTCAGTGCGAGGGGTCTGTGGCCATGTCGGCATGCCGCCTCGTTTACCGTGCTGATGCTGTGTGACTTCTTGCCATCGTAACCGTCAAACCACACAACCTTTATGATTCCATTGTTCACTAGAGCACCAAGTTCTTCAGAGATCTATAGCCATATAGATCTATAGCCTCGTAGTTTTGCTCTCAAAGTGCACCAGATTGATTTTCTTCCAGGGGAGTACTGTGGGAAACACTGTGTTAGCCTGCGTCATCCAAAGCTGGCCCCCCCATCTTCAAAACTCATTCTGGCTCCGCCGGTACAAACTGAACCGAGCAGCTTCAGACTGCCTCTAAATTAATTTTTGGTCCACTTGAAATTCATTTTTTCATGAGCGAACATCTTCAGGTGATTCATGTGCTCAACAGAAGCCTGTGATGGGATTTGATTTCATGCCAGCATCACTTCACCGGAGCAAACACCGTCACGTTTAGATTTCGGAGTGGAACACTTTGTGCAATTATCCTCCGAAAAAAAAAAAACAGGATCAGAAAAAATAAATTTCCCAAGATATTAATGTCATTATCCTGCTGTGAAAACACAGCAACTGCCACTCACTGTCCTCTGGATGGCTGACAGCGAGACCCAGGACGCCACCTTACATCATCACAGCCGCCATCCATCTCTCACACACACACACACACACACACACACACACACACACACACAGAGCACTATTAATATCCTTGAGGGGTTTAGAGATGGAAAGGATATCCAAGGTTGAGTGTCTGTAGTTCAGTTTGGAGCTGCTCATGTGTTGTGGTGGCACACACACACACACACACACACACACACACAGCACTAACAGTACATTTGTGCATCAGTGCACCCATCACAAATGTGTGAAGTGGGGATATTATTGTCACATTGCTGGCAGGCTGGCAGCGCCCGTCCTTCTAACTCTCCTTCTGCTCAGGCTCCAGGCGCTGCCGTTTTATGTGAGAGAGTTCTGGCAAACCCAACCCAAGGTCTGCAAACTTTCTTCACTTTCTAACTTTCACTCATCTGGATGTCACTCCTGGGTTGTCACTCCACAGCCGGGTTTCCAAAGCACGAGGACGGGATGATGGAGCCTTTATTCTCAGCAGGATGAGTTGACAAACAGTCCGGATGGGAGAGGCGGGTTTTTGTTGAAAGGTCAGACAAGAGAGAGAGAGAGAGCCACCGATAACTACGTCTATGGTTCAGTCTACATTTTCATTTTTATTTATCATAGTTGTAGGTCTATGGTGCGACGGTACGACGGAGCATTAGGGCCACATTGAGGAAATAATAAATCTGAGATTATGAGAATAGTCACAATAATATAAAGTATTAATTTGACGTGTTATTTCTTTTCTCGTTAAATTCTGACTTTATTCTCGTTATATTTTGACTTTATTCTTGTAATATTACGACTTTTTTTCTCGTAAATTTATGACTTTGTTCTCGTAATGTTATGACTATTCTCATAAAATTACAAAGTTTTTTCTCGCAAAGTTCTGACTTTATTCTCGTTATATTACGACTTTTTTCTCGGCATCCACAGATCGGCACATCTCTTTTGTGAGACTTGCATGAACTGTGTCGCTTCATGTCGTATTCCCTCGTGTGTGAAATTGAAACATATCTGTCAAATTTCACAAAAGTAATACTCCTAAGTAGTTTCCCAGTCTTTGTTGTAGCTGCTGTTCCTTTTCTTCGTGGTAGTTTCCATCATATTCTGCCTAAGTCTGCAGACCTTGTGACTTTGCGGTGACTCGCAATTTTCTCCGCAGGGTGTAGCGTAGAGAATATGGTGAAATGTTAACCTGCACTTGACCCCCGCTGGGCTGCCCGGTGCGTCAGGAAGTGACAAGTTGAGATGAGTAAGGTGGGAATGACCAGCAGGCTTCTCTTGGTGGACGTGTTTGTATCTGATCCTGGAAGTCAGTCGACTGGAAGTCAGGCCAACACGTAGTCATACAGTTTACTGCCAGAGGCAACATGTGACAAGTGTGCCGGCAGAGTCTAAGTGCCTGGGAGGAGGAGGAGGAGGAGGAGGAGGAGGGTGTGTTGGTGTGTGAAGTGGGGTTTATGCATGACTTGAGGAGTGAGAGTTTAAAGCCACACGCAGACAGGAAACATCAGTGACGTGTGTTTTTGGATTCACAGCATTTGACACGATTGTTCACTCGTCACACGGCAGAGTTTAGGGGAGGGAAGAAAAATTGATTCACCTGAATATCATGATTTTGAAATAGATTTTTTTAAATTCCAGAATCAATATATTTGCTTCATTTGAGTCTATGTGGAGGAAAAAGGAAGTTACCTTACCTGAGAAGATCAACATGTCCATCCCTGTGTGTCCAGCAAAGAGAGATCTCAGTGGTGCAAAGCCTGACATCTACTGTTGATGTTTCACATCTCTGAAACATGTTCTGCTCTCAGACTTCATCTGTGTGTCTGTTTGTCTGTTTGTCTGTTTGTCTTTGGTGTGTGTGTGTGTGTGTGTGTGTGTGTGATGCTATTTTAATGGTGTTAAAGTTTTAGGGTGGATTTGTCCTTTCAGGCTCCAAACGTGGAAAGTTGAAGGGTGTAGTCTTTTTGAACTCAGTCGCCCCAAGGTGTTTAATGTCTGGATGTGCCTCCTCAGCCGTCTGAGCACCTAGATGTGTCTGTGTCTGTGTGTGTGCGTGTGTGTGTGTGTGTGTGCACGCGTGCGTGCGAGTTGCGAGTGCTGCAGGGCCAACAGTAATTAATTTGACTGGCTGGTTCTGTTATTAGCCTGAGAAACACTGCTGAGTCAGGACCGATACAGGAGGGCGAGAGAGACTGAAAGCCGAAGAAAGAACAGATGAAAAAGAGGCAGAAACTGAGAAAGAGAGAAACACTACACTGCTAGAAGTATGGGGACACCTGATCATGTTTTACTTTAACACATTCATTTGCTTCTTCTGGACAAGCTTTGTGCAAGAGGACACTGTCATGATGACAGAGGAAAGGACCTTCACCACTCTGCAGAATGAGAAAGGTAGAACGGTAGAGTGACTAAAGGTGGTTTCAGGGGTCAACATTTAGTTTGCTTTAATCAAAATCTGGGGCGGTTTGTTTGGGCATTTGTGAACGCAGAGAGAGAGAGTCGGTGAGTTGAGATAATTCTGGTCTCATTTGTGGTCTGATAAACTCATTCATCTAAACTGGGTTGAAAAACGATGCAATCTGGTTGCCATGGTAATGAAGGATGTCTGACTATTAACCACACCCCCATTCTCTGTTTGAGAAAGAATGTAGACCAAACAAACAGGAGGTAAAACTGTCTTTAAAGGGCTTTATAGTCTGTGATTCCCTGTATAGAAGTGGCCGGTCGGAACCAGACTAAATAGAAACCAAAGCAGAGGAACCAGTTTCACTCTAATTGGACTATAGTACACTAAAGCAGACTGCGTCTTGTGAAAGCGCCCTAACAGGTAAATAAAGCTGAGGGTTCAGAGACAAATGCAGTGTAGTGAAAATGAGTGTATACCTGGTTCATTTAGCAGAAGTGAGCACAGCAGATATTCATCCATAAACTCTGTGATGATGTATCGCCGACTTCAGGTATGCTCCATTTACCTCGTCTGGTACTGTACTCCTAAAGGAGAACATCCCCCCCTCCTGCTGACGGGGCACAGCGAGGTAAACCAAGCACGTCTAAATGGGTTTGGAGGTAAGCGAGGTTTGTTTGGGATCCAGGACTCCTGACCTGTTTCTGTGGAGCGGGAGGAGTTCGCCGTCAGCTGAGCGGAAAAAAACAGCACAAAGGAGTTACATAATCCAAACAGAGGAAGGAGGCGCTTCTGGTTTCTAGGAGCACGGTGTGGCCGTCTGGATGCTTCTTTAGCAGCATTTTGTTCTAAATTGATCTAAAATCTGTCACTTCCTGCTGTTTTTATGTTTTTATCTCGACACCCTGAATACTTCCTGTTTTATTGTTTTATTGTTTCATTTCACCTCTTTTTCTCCAGGTCGTTTCACAAACCTTAGATTCTCATGCATTCCCACGAATCTTCCTTGATTTCCTTTCGCTCAGAGATAATCCAAAGAAAGACTAAAGATATAACGATTATTTGATTAGTTAATCAACAGAAAATCAATCAGGTACAGCCACAGAACAGGAGCACACCGCCATCAGCGGCCTTTTCTCACTTTTTATTCTCCGTCACCAGCTCTGAGCGTAGCGTATCTACACGGAGCCAAAAGCAAGAAAGGCGTTCTTACTGCACGCTAAATGCCTCGTGCATTATTGTGACATTCATACACCTTTTTGTGCCAACGGGCTGGATATCCTGTTTATACAATCCTCAATGGTGGATCTGAGAGCAGATTGATCTACAAACTTTGACAAATGCTCCGTCCTCGACTCATAAATCTCTTTTTTTGGATGCTTTCAGTCAGCAGTTTTTCCATCACGGTGGGTGTGAGTTCAGCAGCCGCACACGGCTCCATGTTGCATCTGGGTCGGTGAGCTTACGGTCCAATTAAGTTAACATTATAGTCACTCAACATCTGTTTAGGTTGTTTATTCCTTGGCAGTTTAGTCAGTTCAGCTTCTCTAAAGACTACATTTAAAGAGATGTTAAAGTCAGAGACAGTCGGTCGGCCTCCCAGAAGTTTATGTTTAGTTCAAAAGTTCACAGAGAAGCTGGAAGTCTCCGAACACGACCTCTGTCAACAGGTTTAGCTGCTCGTTTTATTTCTTTTGCTGTAGTTGTGTGGCTGTGTTGTTTTCCTGCCAGCTGTGTGGGAGCCACCGTTTCTGTTTTAGACAGATGGCCAACAGCTTCAATCCTTCCATTCATGTACGTGTTTGACCTGAGTGAGCAGGCTGAGAAGCTGAGAAGGTTACTTTAATTATCAGGTTTCTTTGTTTCTTTGTTTCCGCCTCAGTTTTTTATTTTTACAGGCTTCTTAGAAACTTTCCGAGGAGTTCCAGGTCTCCGCTCACTGCTGACCCTGGTGGGCGATAAAGAGAGAGACAGAGAACAAGTTTATGATACATACAGAAAATATACATCCTGTAGTAGAAGTAGAGATATCACCATGAACACATCTGATCTCCATCATCATATATCTATCATCCAACCATCACATGTACAGGCACACATCACAAACATAAGAAAACACATATACACGCAGAAATAGGTTGGACACGTGTGAAGCCATTACAGTCTGTACTATAATTCATCACCAGCAGCGGCGCATCGAGCAGCGTGTCCGTTCAGCTGACACAGTGAGCAGTAAATCTTTACCTCTGACCAGCTGAAGCACGCCGAGACTCACCGACTTCACCACGGACGTCAAACACACAATGCACGGGGTGTCGAGCACGAATCGCCGTCGTTATCAATCGTATTCTAGTCGATGGCGGCGGGCAGACAGCTTTAATGTATAGGGATGTAAAGGCTGGAGGATTCTGAAGTCACGAGGCGACTGCAAGGTCACCTGCTGTATAGATCAGGTCAAGACCGCACTCTTACTGTTACAAACTGTTACATTGTTGAATACTTATTACTAATATTATATTATATTTATACTAAATATAAGAAGTGGACACCGTGACTTCACCCATTGATTTGTGGACTGTGGCCATCAGCATCTTAGATTTTGGCCGTTAAAGTTGTAAGACGAAAACACGGACAACTTGGGGCGTCTGTGGCTCAGAGGGTAGAGCAGGTTGTCCACCAATTGGAAGGTCGGTGGTTCGATCCCCAGCTCCTCCAGGTCACATGTTGATGTGTCCTTGAGCAAGACACTTAACCCCAAATTGTTCCCGAAGGCATAGCCATCGGTGTGTGAATGAGTATTTAGATTAGATCCTGATGGGCAAAGTTGGCACCTTAGCAGCCTCTGCCATCAGTGTATGAATGTGTGTGTGAATGGGTGAATACTGACATGTAGTGTAAAGCGCTTTGAGTGGTCGGAAGACTAGAAAACGCTATATCCAAGTCCATTTACCATTTACAACTCCCAGACCGGACAATGCCGTGGTAGCGACCTGTCAATCACAAGGTAGCCCCGCCCTAAAGCATCCCCTGCTTTATGGTCTATCTGACTCTCAATGGGACCATCATTTACTAAATGAACATCATGCTGTATTGAAGAAGACTTGAAACTAGTGATTGAAACCATAAACTCATGTTTACAATGTTTCCTGAGGAAATAAATCAAGAGAGAAGTAGGCTCATCTTCTCAGAGACTTCTATACAACCAGAGGAGTCGCCCCCTGCTGGCTGTTATGGCCGCCTGGTTCAGTACTAATTAGAAAATGTTGGCATGTTAACATACTAGACTAAGGTGACAATATAACTGATCAACTAGCATTGTCACTGAGAGCTAGTTAGCATTCCTATGTTAGCATTTAACTGCACCACTGTGCCTACATACAGCTTCACAGAGCGGCGAGCACGGCTGCAGACTCTTTGTGTTGTCCTGGTGAAGATAGTCCTCTTGGTGTGCTGAGCTGACAAATAAGTGAAGGTGTTTAGAGTACACTGGAAACCTGCAGAGTACTTCAAACCCTTTATACTGCAAATATCAAGCAATAATACAAGCGACATTTACTTTATAGGCAGATTAAACTACATGGAAAGTGGATAATCATGAAAACAATCGGGATCAATAGTCCATCTGCGCTTTGCAAAGAATGGCAGCTCTGTATTTTAATTCATGTCATCAACAACACAAATGGGCAGGTAGCCTTTGCTCAGGATCAATAAAAGCAGCTGGTGGTTGTGGGTTTAAGCAGCTCTGAGGCTTGTTATATCTTTTAAACCCTGAGCAGGGTTCTGATCTGCTGCTGCTGCTGCTGGGAGGCCGGGTGCAGGTTCAGGGTTAGAAAAACACCAGCGCTTCTCTTTGACCCGCCGGTACCAAAATAAATCCTCCAGCACTGTTTCCGTCTTTGTTTGCGGTTTGTTATCTGCCTTTCGGGTAAGTTAACACCCTGTTTTTGACGTTTCTAGCTCACGTCTTTGTGTGTTGTGGAGTTGCACTCGTTCTCACCCCTCGCTTCTGAAAACACTTCAAGTCGCATCTAACAAACTGCTGGAAGGGAGGCGTTTGATCAGGGAGAGCCAGGTGTGTTCAAAATGCCACGAAACTAAAATAATAATGAAAGAGTACTTGAAATCAAAGCTGCGTTTCTTTTCTAAAAGAGCAGTCCACCATTTGGAATAAGTACGACCTACTTTCACAGAATAATTAGTGGAATAAAGACACAAGTAATTATTGTTGGTTTGGACATCAGCGCTGTCAAAATACATTTATTCTAAAAAGATGTTTGCCGTTAACAAAGTGACAATAGCTTGTAAATGTTTTATTTCCACAATGTGAAATGTTTGTTTCCTGCCATGCGCCTACCCATTTCCATGGTGTTAATCTGGTTTTGGAGCTTTGGTTGGTTGTCATTGGCTGAACAGCTCAGAGTCTTGGCCAGAAATCACAGAGTAGCTGCTTGTTGTGCTCTCACCAACAAAAGACATATCTCAGTGTTCATTTCACAGGACTGAGAGGTCCAACACAATGAGACTAAAACTGAGCTTTTGAAAGTTCTACAGTTGGACAGGAAGACGTATATTGAGATAAAATATGAGTAGACTGACATAAAGTGGTCTTTCCTTGTCAAGTTGGAGACAGTCTCCTGGGGAAACGTTCACTTTTCCTCCTGAATGTGAACCGAATGTCTCAAAAACAAAACAACTACAAACTAAAACCAAACTCCTGAGACACATTCAGAGAGAGAAAGACGTTGAAATCAGCGGCAGCGACATATATACTTGTGCATTAACAGGTAACAGCACAACAGCGGAGCCTATAGGAGTCTATGGGGACTGTGATTGGTCAGCTTGTTTGACTGGAGCTCTTTTTAATGACGTCATCTCGCTGGGTCCTCTTCTTCTACCAACTCATTCACCAGAAAAAAACATGTTGGCATTGGACGTTTCTGCAAACCACGGGATACGTTGAATGACGACGTTTCTGAACCAAAAATACATTTTATAAATATATTTCATATCAGCCTCGTATTACGCTTGCAGAAGCGCACAATGCCACGTGGTTAGCGCAACAACGTAACATTTGGATAGAAACCTGACTAGTAACACATATCTAGCAAATCCATTTCCACTGCAAACCTTCTGCCCAAAGCCATCGTCAGTGTCTATTATAACATGAATAAATGAATATACAGAATTACCTCCACTTTTAAAGTAGAACTATGGTTTATTTCAACACTCATCTTTGTTGAACCATTGGACATATCTTTAGCGATGCCACTGTGGTCTCTGAAACTGAACTATAAATTAAAACCTGCCTACGTGTGGATCACAATGTGACTCCATCTACAGATCATATTCGTCCGAGCAAATGAATTATAAGATTCAGGGTTGAGTTTGTATCAGATCTGCATTGTGTTTCTCTGTTATTGGAGGTTCGTACTTGTGGAAGGAAGTGGATAAAACCATCTGAACGCGGTGGATTAAACCAAATATCTGAACAAACCCATCAAATATATGATACATTTGTTCTTCCCTGCCTTGCTTCTGAAATCGGTGTAACTCTCCGGCCTTCCGTGTCTTCAGAGCAAATTATTCCAGAAATCTCCTCCCAGGAGGAAAGCTGACAAATATTGGGCTCAAAATCCACCTCAGACAACAAACAGAGCCGTGATGGTTCCCTGCCGACAACATCTCCCCATTAGCAGCCGGGTGTGAAACTTTCACCCTCTCTTCCTCCGTCACGCTGTTTTCATTCATCTATTGACGGCCAACAGCATCCGAACCGTTTTCACACATATGATTACTCTCTCAGCTTCAGAGAGCGATGGTGTGGCGAGGATGACAGAGGCTTTAGTGAAAGGTGGGGATGCGGGGTTAGATGGGAAAACAAGCTGTGTTTGGCCTGAACAGACGAGTGGCGACCGCAGACAACAGCTCATTATTCAGAAGCAAAACTCACCAGTAGAAAGGTTTTTTTTCTAAACCTGCGCCGTGGTTCACAGATCTTATTGGTCGCCATTGCCCAGAATGTTTTTTTCTTCGTTTCCTCTTCCCTCTCTGCTCTGCACTGTAAACAGAAAGCTACCTGGAGGAGACGAGGCGAGGAGATGGAGGCTGTTATGGACAATTTCTTTGCTTCTCCGTCATCAAAACCTGGATGTTTTCTCTTTATGAGGCAGCCCAGGTAGTTTTTACAGAATGCACATGAAGATATGTTGTTTGTCAGTTCCCTCCAGCACAAGAAATGACTTATGTGGACTAGGAATATGCAGCAGCAAATACATCTCGGATGGAACATAATGTGGAACATTGTTTTCTCACGTATTTTCGAACAGTATCCACTCTTGTAACACCGAATCTGCTTGTAGCAACTAGAGCTTGATTAATGGTTCTGGTTTAGGCCTTCAATGCACTTGAAATAAATTAGGAAAATCCCATAGGCTTGATTAAATATTGTTAACAGTAACGATCATATTTTCTCCATTAATATTAACCAAAACCCCTAAAATGGTTTTGTTTGCTTTGTACGCCCACTATCCGCCTCCAACAGTCTCATTATGGCATGAGTGCAGTACGAAAATGCAGCACTTCCTACACTTGGAAAAACATCATGCATCACTTTCACTCATAATGTATTTGGCAAAACATATCAGTAGTATATGAAATTAACTTTTAGGAGACAGGGTTGTCCAACATAACTAGTAGGCGATTTGAGTGCGGATGCCATCGCCCTTGTTAACCTGCAATCCCCTAGTAGCAGAGAGAGTGCAGGGGCAGAGGGGTTGTTCAGTTGAATATGTTATTAGTGTGCCTGGCTCATTGATCCTTTATCCAACTGAGGTTTGTGCAAGTTGGAATATATGGCCCTGACCACGGCTCTGAATATCAGCAGCCTAACTGTGCTGTGTACTGATAAATCTATGGCGCTGAAATAGCAGACGGATTTGAGAGAGACCGTTTCTCTGAGTCCCGCCTTTCGGTCACTTTTTGTTTATGACTATATACTGCAGCTATTACTTCTCCTACATGCAAGTAAAGTGTAAACCTTTGGCTTTTGACGTCTTGGTCATACAACGCAGGACACTTGGAGACTTATTATGGCTGTTTTTCATTATATTCTGATGTTTCCTTTTCTATTCTCCTCCATGACTTTCCCTCTTCTCCTCCTCATTTCTCCTTGTTTCCTTGTTTCCTCTTCCATCTCCATCTCCTCTCCTCTCTCTATATTTGACTCCATAACATTTCAATTCCATTTCCCATCACCGTAGTCTCGTCCATCTGAGGTGCTTCACTATTCATTTCAAGGTCAGAGCGAGAGAATCGGGACGGAAAGAGAAACAGAACGAGGGAGTGGGAGGATGAAGAGGAGGAAAATAGGTGAAAAAGAGGCAATGAGAGCTGGAAGATAAACGAGGAGGAACAGAGAGAGAGAGAGAGAGAGAAAGAGAGAGAGAGAGAGAGAGAAATGATGTGTACATTATGAGGAGGTGGAGAAATAAAGAGAGAAAGGTTGAGTTTACTCTACAATATGTTTCCTTTTCCTGGCTCCTTCCAAACCTTTTATTTGTGAGAACAGATGACTATGGATCGGCTACAGTCTGTGCAGTTATTGTTGGCGTTGTATGAACGTTGATATTAGAAAAACACCATGAAATTAACATTCTAACTGTTTCTATCTTCCTGTTTTTCTGCCATAAAGCAGGTCCAGCAGATTTCTCTCTAAACCTGCACCACATGTAAAATTCAGAGGCCGCTACAGGCTCCGTGATGCTCTTGTTATTTTACAGTAATTATACTAATGTCTCATAGTTAATGTGCAGATATTTTATTGATGTTGGAATAGTTATCGGCCACATTTACATTAGCAGAAGTACCCTCAAACGCTCCAAAACTGAGAACGATCCGACCACCAGGAGCTGAAATTAATACTTTGATGAAATGGGGGGGATATTACGAGCAACATTAAAATTAACAAACAGATCAAGTAATAATTACAGTTCTTCTCCTCCTCCGCCCCGGAGGAACTAATCCCATCTGAAGGAAGCTTGAGGACCTAAAAGTGACTATTCCTCACAAAAACTCATCTGGTTCCAGCAGGCCTTGAAGGCAAATCTAGAAACTTCCATTAGCCAGCGTGGCAGGAAGTGAGAAGAAGAAAGGTTTTAGAGCCAGAGAAGGACAAATAAAGGTGGATGATATTAGAATGATATTAGAATCAAATACCAATATCCATTAAGTTTTTATGTTTTAAATGCTGTTTAATGACAAATATTACCAGAATAGAGCATTTCATGTTGAAAATGTGTCGTTGCTGAGAGCATGAAGTGGTCACCTGATGAGCTACACAGTGTCGTCATTTAGGTATGAAGAAGAGATGAAAAAAGGAAAATGAGGAGCAAAGTGTGATAACGGCAACCTTGCAGGTTCATTGCCACACGGTGTGAGATGGATCTAATAAAATCTGTGCCTGATGAATCGTAGCGCTATGATGTAAATAGAAAAAAAAACATATCAGCTTGCGTCATCAGTTTTATGTTTAGTTTTTTTCCCCTTTATGTTGCGTTCACATTGGTTGATTGGTAGATGGTTGGTTGGTTGGTTGGTAGATGTTTGTTGGTGGTTGGTTGGTTGGTAGGTGGTTGGTTGGTAGATGTTTGTTGGTGGTTGGTTGGTAGATGGTTGGTTGGTAGTTGTTTGTTGGTGGTTGGTTGGTAGTTGGTAGATGGTGGGTTGGTTGGTAGTTGGTTGATTAATAGATGGTTGGTTGGTAGTTGGTTGGTAGTTGGTTGGTTGGTAGATGTTTGTTGGTGGTTGGTTGGTAGTTGGTAGATGGTTGGTTGGTAGATGGTTGGTTGGTTGGATGGTAGATGGTTGGTTTATTGGTTGGTAGATGGTTGGTTGGTTGGTAGATGGTTGATTGGTTGGTTGGTATATGGTTGGTTTATTGGTTGGTACTTGGTTGGTTGGTTGGCAGATGGTTGGCTGGGTGGTTGGTTGATTAATAGATGGTTGGTTGGTAGTTTGTTGGTTGGTTGGTTGGTAGTTGGTTGGTAGGTTTAGGAAATAAATACATGGTTGGGCTTAATACTAAGTTTGTACAGTGAAAATGACACTGAACGTTGTGAACAGGGGACACAAACGAACAGCTGATTGTAACATGACACACAGGACACGAACAGTGTTTATATATGTATATATATATACATATATATATATACATATATAAATATATATATATGAATATACAGTATATGGAATGAGGTTGATATGAATGCTGAATAATTTACACATACAGAAATATCTAGTTTTTTTAGATGTGTGCAGTCATGTGTTATCAAACATTTCATGTCTGTTATTAATCTTTAATATTCACCTTTAAAATGACTCCTTATCAACTGTAAAAGAAGGTGTGTGTGTGTGTGTGTGTGTGTGTGTGTGGCGATATGATAAATTGGTTTAATGTATATGAAGGACAGCGAGGGTCGTATGTTCTATTCAATCGTCACCATTTTTTATCCAACTCGCTCACCAGCTGTGCAGAATGGAGAGATAATGGAAATACACCAGTGCTCCCAGTATCCTGCTGCTGTCCTGATGGGCTGCAGATATGAACTCTGTGCTGCACACACACACACACACACACACACACACACACACAGAGGAATCATGTGTGTTCCCTCTTTTACCTACGTTTTTAGCTTTGCTGTCTTTGATAACACATAAGATGGATGAGTGGAGGATAACGGAGGGAGGATGAGATGAGAACAGGGAATAAAAAGATATCAAATTACAGGAATGAGAAGTGACCGACTGAGAGTAGAGAGAGAGAGAAGAAGAAGAAGAAAGAACGACCAAATGACTGGAAGAGAGGAAAGAATAGAGGGAAGGGAGGATGTAGAGAAAGAGACAGGAGGAGAATAAGAAAGAGAGTAAGTGCCATGACAATAAGGAAGAGAGAGGGGAGGATATAAAACAGCTCGATATAACATCAATGTTAGTCACATGAAGAATTCATAGAAGAAACACCACAGGAATGACATTTAAAATCACACAGTTCACTCCGGAGAGAGGGATCCACACCTCTCTCTCTCTCTCTCCCTCTCTCTCTGCTATTTTTAGGCGTATAACACAGTAGCCTTGTTTCGTTGGTCGGGTTATATAATCAGCTCTTTGTCCTGTGAGGAGGCGGTAGCGACGGCCTTGTTGTCAGCAGCTCATTACAGCACTTCAGATGGTGAACTTGTTTTTATCATGTGTACACACAATCTGGAAGGAAGGAGGCACACAAAGACGGAGCAGGCTTTGTTTTCTTCATCTCATCTCTTTTTATCTGTCACATCTCAGAGCAAACACTTCCTCCATTGGATGCCTGAACTTTAAACCCTGGAAAAGAGGGAGAGGGAAGAGGTTGTGAGAGAGCAGATACAAGGCTGGAGAGCGCTGATAGAGAGGTCAAAGAGAAACCAAAATCACTTATAGAGAGGTCAAAGGGATGACGGCACAATATAGATGAATGGTAGAGGAGTATTTAAGGGTTAAAGGGATGATAGGAGGTTATGAAGGAATGATGTATGGATATAAATGGACTATAGAGGTGTATAAAGGACTTATTCAAGTGTATACATGGGGAGACAGGTTATAGATGGAGTGGTGAAGATGAGAGCGTGGTTAAGTAGATAATTAAGGCTTGAAAAGGACTGATAGAGAGGGTAAAGGGAGAGCAACACATGATGATAACAGGTCAAATAGGTCAACGTATCCTCATACAACGGTTCATGTGATGTCTTACCAAAAGTTATTCCTCATTTTTCCGTGCGTTTTCCTAAGAATGTCCAGAGATTTAAAGGGGGAATAGCGGGAAGTGAAGGGAGCAGAAGGATAAAGAGGGATGATAGAGGGATGTAGAGGATGATAGAGGTGTCAGCAGGATAAAATAAGTCTATAAAGGGAATATTTAAATGCATAAAGCAGGGTAAGAAGAGTACAGAGGGATGGCAGGAGGGTAGAAAAGATGGTGGAGGGATTGTAGGGATGGCTAAATGTTGAAGGGTTAAAGAGATGATAGAAGGGAGAGGAGGACGTATTGAGGGGTTAAAGAGATGATAGAAGGGTGAGGAGGACGTATTGAGGGGTTAAAGAGATGAT
>CAKAOI010043349.1:0-13019 GCA_916701655.1 Sebastiscus albofasciatus | reverse complement strand
GGTACATACACCTCTGGTGAATATATACCTCTGGTACATACACCTCTGGTGAATACACCTCTGGTACATACACCTCTGGTACATACACCTCTGGTACATACACCTCTGGTGAATATACACCTCTGGTGAATATACCTCTGGTACATATACCTCTGGTGAATACACCTCTGGTACATACACCTCTGGTACATACACCTCTGGTACATACACCTCTGGTGAATATACACCTCTGGTGAATATACACCTCTGGTGAATACACCTCTGGTACATACACCTCTGGTACATATACCTCTGGTACATACACCTCTGGTGAATATATACCTCTGGTACATACACCTCTGGTACATACACCTCTGGTGAATATACACCTCTGGTACATACACCTCTGGTACATATACCTCTGGTACATACACCTCTGGTGAATATATACCTCTGGTACATACACCTCTGGTGAATATACACCTCTGGTGAATATACCTCTGGTACATACACCTCTGGTACATACACCTCTGGTGAATATATACCTCTGGTACATACACCTCTGGTGAATATACCTCTGGTGAATATACCTCTGGTACATATACCTCTGGTACATATACCTCTGGTACATATACCTCTGGTACATATACCTCTGGTACATACACCTCTGGTGAATATACCTCTGGTGATACACCTCTGGTACATACACCTCTGGTACATACACCTCTGGTGAATACACCTCTGGTACATACACCTCTGGTGAATATACCTCTGGTGAATATACCTCTGGTACATACACCTCTGGTACATATACCTCTGGTGAATATACCTCTGGTCATGGTTTCAGACCTTGTTTGAGTACTCAGACAGACAACTCACTGGAGATTATGCAACCCATTGATTCAGTAAATGTGAGATTGGTGTCACTTCAATCCATCGTGGTGGGTGGTGTTTTCAAATGGCACTGAGTTCTGCACGTTTTAAAATGAGCCTCTTCACCAGCTGACCCCGAGAGCGCTGTAAAGGTCTGTCATAATGCCAGGTTTTATTAGACTTTGACCAGATGTTGTCCCCTGCCTCAGCTGGGGTTTTTCCTGGGAAGGCAGTGCAGGGGAATATTTGTTGTATTTCCTCATGCCTTTTTCAAAAATACGTAACCTGTTGTCGGAAGGAACAAAATCCAACATGACAGAGAGAAAGACATGCGAAATAAGGAAACAAAAATCCTTCCTGGTCATTCTGGAAAGCACCTCCATCATCACGCTTTGTTACGTAAATAGATCGGCTTCACATCTGCCAGATTTGAACATGCAAGAGCAGGTAGTGTGTTGGATAAGAAGTCATATCCCTTTCTGATTCCTCTTCCATCCTCCCTCATTTTCTCCAGGTTTGGCCCATCCGAGGTTCCGTATCGGTGACCAGGAGTTCGACGCTCTCCCCGCTTTGCTAGAGTTCTATAAAATCCACTACTTGGACACCACCACCTTAATAGAACCCATCAACAAGTCCAAACACACCTCCTTCATCAGCGTCGGCCCCGGCGGCCCCCCGCCGCGCCTGGAAGACGAGTATGTTCGAGCACTTTTCGATTTCCCTGGCAATGACGAGGAGGATCTCCCGTTTAGGAAGGGCGATATTCTCCGAGTTCTGGAGAAGCCAGAGGAGCAGTGGTGGAATGCCCAGAACTCTGAAGGCCGGGCGGGGATGATCCCAGTGCCGTACGTTGAGAAGTACCGACCGGCATCTCCGAGTTCGGGGGCGGGGCCCGGTGTGCCTGGGGGACCGCCGGGAGGAATGACGATGCTAGGGAACTCTGACGGCTCTGCAGCCCAATCCGGCCCTCCGCTGCTGGGAGACCCAAGCCAGTACGCCCAGCCCACCCCCCTCCCAAATCTCCAGAATGGACCTGTCTATGCCAGGGCCATACAGAAGAGGGTGCCCAACGCATACGACAAGACAGCCCTGGCCTTAGAGGTAAATATAACCGTGTGTGTTGTTTTGTTCTGATTTCATGCATCCTCTTAACGTGCTGGAGGAAAGGAGACAGCTAGTGAAGGAGAATGTAGGACCAGCCCTTTTAAGCTTATCGAGACTGAGCTCACATTCTTTCGCTTTCTTCCCTATTGTGCTTTTGACTGTTTCTTCCTCACTATGTGTTGAGCAGGGTGAAGAGGAATCAAGGTCAGGGAGTGCTCAGCCAGCTCTCCGTGTAGTTTGAGATAATCTGGTCATTTAATATCTCTTCTCCAGTGACATTATAAAGTCTGGCCAAAATGTTTATTAACTCACTGGCTTCATCTTTCTGGACTAGAAAGAAAGATGAATTCAGTCTAGTAGGGCACCCCAATATGAAAACTGCCATTAAGCTCTGCTCCCTGCTCGCGGCGGCTGGGCTGTTAAACTGTCCGGAAGCGAGAGCGGGGCTCCCACGGAGCAGGTCGTTGGGGGAAGGAAATAGTTTGTGTTTGGGAACAGGACCATTTCCTCTGGTCTCTGTGAAGCCAGGAGTCAAGCTGAGCCAGGAGTGGGACTGCGAGGCAGGCTAGTCAGAGTATGCTGTTGTTTCTCCTGCCCTGCTGGACTGTAACGCTAAAGACACCATCCATCCTCGGACTCCTCACATCTGTACCCTTTTCTTGCTGTTTTTTTTGTGAAGTCAAACCACAAGCCTGCTGCTGCTGGTTGATTTGTCTTTCTCCAGCTTATTTGTCAGCTAGGGAAAACTTCGGTCTGTTTTAAGTTTGCTCAGTTACATATGACGGGTAGATCCTTTTGTATGAGTTGGTTTCTGGCACTCCCACCTGTGGTCGACCTGTCTGGCTCTGACCTGCGAGGCTGCTCGTTTCCTCCACTCTAGCCGGGTAGTGGTGACTCAGCAACGCGGCACTGGACGGTTAATAATTAGCTAACATTTCCTTGTTCGTTGTCTTCAGAAAACCTTCCGATTGCAAAGATCACTCTTTATCTTCAGTAAATGAAACCAACTAACTCCTAAATCACATATTGGTTTAATTTCATTTTATATGCCAGCTGCATCTGCGTCTTCATAACATGTCCGTGTCCGTAATGCTGGATCTCTGTCTCAGGTGGCTTTATGTATTAATACTGTTACTTGTTTTCTAAATTCTGAGACACAGAAAAGATTTCAGCATCATAAAGTTGTGGCGGTGGTTACAGGCTTTTACAACATCGGACCTAAACTGTAATTTCAGTCTTTGTGGAGATTCCAGTCCGTGCATATAGTTGATAAAGATAAAGGCTTAGGACATAATAACATCCCTGCAATTTTAATCCGTCCACTTCAATAGCCATCAAGCACAGCAGGGGGGCTATTAACAATATTTGTTTTCATTAGTGGTGAATCTGCAGATTATTTCCTCGATTAACAGGTAATTGTTTGTTTTATGAAATGTCAATAAAGTTCTAAAAATGATCCGTCACACTTTCCTAAAGCCTGAGGTGAAGTCTTCAAACTAGGGCTTGACCAAAGAAATCCTCAGGTGAC
This sequence comes from Sebastiscus albofasciatus, assembly GCA_916701655.1. Taxonomy (NCBI): domain Eukaryota; kingdom Metazoa; phylum Chordata; class Actinopteri; order Perciformes; family Sebastidae; genus Sebastiscus; species Sebastiscus albofasciatus. Next base: position 9,535 of record CAKAOI010043349.1, on the reverse strand, counting down.
GAACACTCGTACGACTTTGTCGACTAATCGATTAGTGGATTTAATCGACGGATATATAAACCTGAGTTTCTCCACAAAGAATCACACAGAGCACCGTTTTAAATCTTGTTTACCAGAGATGTGCTCATACGTTTCTTGGAAATAAGTCATTCATCATGAAAAAGCATAAAAACGACTGACTAAGACCAAAACGACAGATCATCCAGTCAACTAATCTTTTATTTCCCCTTTTTTTTTAGGTTTAAGTAATTGACTAAGAGGGGCCGCCCTACTTCAAACCACAGTTTCTCTCCAGAGTCTAAAAACCGAAGATATTGCCGATGATTTCTTTATTGTTGAGTGATTCAGCTCTAGCGTACAGACTGAGGCTTAGTCTGTTCAGTGTTTGTGTCAGAGAGGTGTTTCTTCGACTGTGTGGTCATTCTGAGGCCAGAGCTTGTGGTGATGCTGTATTGAACTGCATCATATTGGTGTTTATGGTATTTTTCCCAATATAGTCTATATAGGGAGCCAAAATGGCGCCAGATCCACTACATCAACAAATGGCTGTGACCAGTGTGTGTCTGTGGCTCGTTACATAATAATGATAGTCTTCATACTCGTCACCGTACAGACACATCAGCACCTCTATCTAAGGAATCCTCACTGTAGTGGCTCCATACTAAGGTCTTTCTGAATGCTTTGGTACCTGCAGTATAAAGACTTATTCACACTAATCCTTCGCTCTCTGTACCTGAAGTACAGCGACTCTGTCGACTAATCGATTAGTTGATTTAATCGACGGATCTATAAAACTGAGTTTCTCCACAAAGAATCACACAGAGCACCGTTTTAAATCTTGTTTACCAGAGATGTGCTCATACGTTTCTTGGAAATAAGTCATTCAGCATGAAAAAAATCCTGAAAATGACTAAGACCAAAAACGACTAAAGAAAAGTTCCCTTTTTTGTTTTTTCAACAAACGCCACATTTTGCTGTTAAAACATTGTTTCCTGACGCTAACAGAGTTGCGAACGAGTGACCCGCAAAACACACAAAAGCTACAGCAAGCCATGCAAGCAGGGTCACTTTGAGTTGATGCTGTCATCTCTTTGCAGCTGAGATAAAGTATTGACTGAGTGAATCTTTAATGTAAATTATTAATTAAAAATCAACAGTGTTTTTGAGAATCGATACAGTATCATAAAACATAATATATAATATCGCCATATTCAATTTCTTTTCAATATTTTCTTACACACCTACTCGATATCGATAGCGTTACCTGGGATTCGCATATCGGCCAACACCGAGTACCGATTCGATACCCGTGTTTAATTAATAGATGTATGCCTCGCTGTGTGGACGTCACTGGGATCATTCTGTTATTTGTAAGGCAACATCAGGCTTCACTTAAACATTGCTATCCTAATTTTGTAAAACAAAATATGACAAACAAATACACAGATATACATTTACTGAACTGTAATTTATTATTAAAATAATAAATCGCACATCAGCAACTTAAGTTAACAGGAATTACAGTTCAGGTGGAAACCTTGTTAATGCATAGACAAATTGGTCAAAACTTAAACGGCAATTAAAGTTCCAGTATATAATGTATATATTGTATAGACATAGAGCTGAATTGAATAGATCGGCTCCATTTTCACTGACACATGATCCAGCTATATAACTCGGTATCGGTTCGATATCCGATCCGGTAATGTGAAGAGTTGATGCTCTTCGTCTGACGTGATTTCAAACTAAGTATGTTTAGGTTTTGGACTATTAGACAGACATCAAAATGAAAAAGACTTTGCACAACTCTTCTCCAGTACACTACGTACACTTTATTCAAACATGTCGAGCTGCCTCCTTCAGAGTGGTGTCTGAGGTTGTCTCCGGTTTCCTTATATATTGATCAGTCCTGTGATTTATGAATCACCATACCTAGGAAGTATACATAACAACTTCATCATCATCTTTTTAGAATACCATATCTAGTCTTAGTGGATTCTCAAACATTCCTGTTCTTTGATTATAAATGTAATCTGGTGGTGGGACTAAACGAAGCTATTTGAAGACGTCACCTTCCACATTTTTCACTATTTTTTACAGTTTGATAGAATAAATGATTAATCAAAAGACTGTGGGTTAGTCGACAATGAAAACATTTGTTTAGTTGCATATAAAACAATTTAAGACTATCCTAAAGACTAAAGGAAATCACTGAAGGAAATGCAGAGCCCTTTACCTGTCGAACACACCTCAATGACTTATCTGATGTCATTTTGAGTGTGCACTGTGCAGCTGCTTTAGGTGGGAAAAAAGAATACCAAACAATCAAAGCTCTCGCATCAGCAGCAGAAAAGACCCTCAGTTGAGTCATGCTGCCAGTTACACATTTAACACAAGGAAGATTAGGTCTTAACTGGTGACGGGTCATCAAACTGAGCCCTGGAGGAGTGTCGGAGTGTACGCTCTGAGCGTGGCCACACAGCCGTAACCCCCGACTATTCAGTCGCCAGTCACATCGACGTGAACTTTGGAACTGTCTGTTAGTCCTTGTTTGCTCAGGTTCAGTGACACAGGAACAGCCACTCCTCTGCCTGTCCAGGTCAACTGTAATCACGCTTGCTAGCACCTGACAGTGGGGCTGCCACGAACGTTACATGTTCTGTGGTTTATTTCTCATTTAATTTCCATGAATCATTTAGTCTATAGGACGTCAGAACATAGTGAAAAATGCCTTGTAGGTAGTGTCCTAGTGTTGCTTGTGTCCTCTGACCATCAGTCCCTAAACCAAAACATATTCTATTCACAGTAGGGCTGTCAACTCATTCAAATATTTAATTTTGATTAATTGCATGATTGTCCATAGTCAAAATGTTCCTTAAAGGGAGATTTGTCAAGTATTTAATCCTCTTATCAACATGGGAGTGGGAAAATATGCTGCTTCATGCAAATGTATGTATATATTTATTATTGGAAATCAATCAACAACACAAATCAATGACAGATATTATCCAGAAACCCTCACAGGTTCTGCATTTAGTATAAAACAATATGCTCCAATCATAACAGGTCAAACTGCAGCCCAACAGGCAACAGCAGCTGTCAGAGTGTCAGTGAGCTGACTGGACTATGGTTGCATCCGAAATTCCATACTAACATGCCATTTAGTAAAAAACAGCATTTGAGATATTTTAGTACGTCCGAAACCTTAGTATGAAACTAATAATACGCGAATTGCATACTATTTTTGATGAATTATTACAGTATGTAACGCTGGACACTATGGCAGCATAAATGTCCCACAATGCAATGCGTCAGTAACGACAACGTTCATGACGGACGTTGACAGACAGCGCTGTCACGTCAATAACGCTACAATTTAACTGTAAGTGTAAGATTTCACTTTGTTTGGCGTAATATATACATTAGATTAGTTCAGACTTTGATTCTCACAAACTGTCGTTTTTGTCACATGACGTTGGACCAGGTTACCATGGTTACACATCTGCAACCGGCAAGGAGGCTCTCAGGAAGTGACGACGTAAATTACTACTCAGTGCGTCCGAAAAGATAAAAACTACAGTTTATTCACACAAAAGGATGTTGAGGGATAGTACACCTACTGAGTATGCAGTGCATAGTATGGGATTTTGGACGAAGCCTATGACTTGCCCCAAACTGCATGTGATGATCATAAAGTGGGCATGTCTGTAAAGGGGAGACTCGTGGTACCCAGAGAACCCATTTACATTCACTGATCTGGAGGTCAGAGGTCAAGGGACCCCTTTGAACACGGACATGCCAGTTTTTCCTCGTTAGTATGCTAGCTAGTATGACATGCCAGTATCTTCTCTCTAGCTTTAGATCTGAGCCCGCTGCAACCTAAAAATTGCAAGTTGCGTTAATTCCTTAAAGAAATGAGTGGTTTCTGAGGAGTTTCTGAGGAGCTGGACTCTGTGGAGATTTGCCACTTTTGCTTGATAAATGACTGAAACAATAAATGAATGATCATTTTCTGTTGATCCAGTAATTGTTTCAACTCTGGCAACAATGGATTCAGGAGGATTAAAGGGTCATCTGTTTTAATGCTAATAATAAATCTTGTCGCTTTGTCTGTCACATAATGACGCTGAACTCTCTCCCCTCCCTCCCCAGGTGGGCGATATGGTGAAGGTGACCAAAATAAACGTGAACGGCCAGTGGGAAGGTGAATGTAAAGGCAAGCGCGGCCACTTTCCCTTCACGCACGTCAAACTGCTGGACCAGCACAACGCCGAGGATGAACTGAGCTGAGGGCGGACGGCCAGGCCGCAACCTGGACACTAGTATTAGACCCTTCCTCACCCATCCCTACCTCCCTTCCTTCCCGTTCCACACGCTCACCTGCTCCCCCCCTCCCTCACGTCTGTTCCAGGTTTTACCTGCACCAAGTACAGTTTCAGAGAATCACTGAGAACAAAGCGAACAGGCCTCGTTGGACCCTTGTAATGCGCACACACACCCTCCGTTTCTACCCCTCTGAATAATCATGCCCGCCCTTCTCCTGCTCTGACTGACTGATGTACTCTACAGTGGAAATGTAAACTGAATCTCCGTTCCACGGAAGTGGCAACACCCTTTGTATCCTCCCCTCGTCGTGCCGTGGACACATTATCAACACTCACTCCTCAGGAGACTCTTCGCCGCAGAGTTCAACCACTTCCTCTTCCTGTGTTGGAGCCAGGAGATAACTGCTCAGCGCTGTGTCATTTTTCATCCTCATCCGTCGCCATGGTTACAGCGCTGTAGGATCACCCGTGCTGCATTCATGTCAGATGGGAATACAGTAACAAGTTGAAGGGTAACACAGTGTCCATGTGTTCTGTCTTGTTTAAAGCGGTTTTGGTGCCATTATTGAATTTGTTTGACAGTCTGTGTTAAAAACAATAGTTTGCCATTTTTAGAAATATGCTTATTCATTTTCTTGCCAAGAGTTAGATGAGAGCATTGATACTACTGAGTCTGTACGGAAGATATGAAGCCACCGCCAGCAGCCGATTAGCGTAGCCTAGCTTAGCATAAAGACTGGAAGCAGAGGGAAACTGCTAGCCTAGCTCTGGGCTAACATAATAAAATCCACTTACCAGCACCTCTAAAGGTCACTAATTAAAGCGTTTTATCTTGTTTTGTTTAAACCGTAGAAAAACCAAAAGTTTGAAAAGACAGTTCAGTTCTATGGAGATTACATCCTGGACTATTCCTGGGCTCAGACCATTTTAAAGAACATCATCTTCATCTTTACGTTTGCTGTAACTCAAATAGTGACTTACATTTGGACAGATGGTGCCTTCAAATGAAACCCGTGAGTGTGTGTTTACAACATGGGAAGTCGTGTACACAATATGCTTGGCGTCCAAGTGGTTCATTTGCGAGAACACCGCTGCTGAGCAACGGCAATATTACCGTTACTGTCGGCGTCTAGAAGCCACAGAGGCTAACACTTTAGCAAGCTAGCAAGTGGGTAACATAATGCAGTAAATGCAAAAGTATAATGAAAAAGGATTGAGTCGTTGGGAATATCAACATTTTCCACAGACAGAAAAACAATATACGGCTAAAATTACAATATATTAATTTATTATGCGCCGAGAAATGTACTTCCATCATGGCCTCCGCCATTTCTGACAACGTCAACAAACACGTCACAACGTGTGAACTCTGAGCTTTCAGAAACTTTCCACCTACGAGGTTGTGAACACCGCACGGTGGGGGGGGGGGCGTTCATATGGACACGGTGAACACGACCCCATTTGAAGGCACCAAGAGCCAGGCTAAGCTAAGCTATTCTAGTTACCATATAAACATGAGGATCACACTGATCTTCTCATCTAACTCTGCAAGAAGGTGACTCTATCCCAACTATTCTTACGATGCGTGCATGTAGTGAGTGATGAATCTGAGCACAAACCTGCGATGTCGGCCACACAGACGATTCGGTTTGATTCAGTTCGACAATCGAATCGCTCAAACCTGCCATGGCAGCATTATTTTTTTTCCACATTTGCCCTTCATTTGTCCAAACCGGTATCTTCTTGGTGTTGATGTCTTCATTCACTTCAAATTAAAGACTAATATTTAATTCTAAAAATGTTGTTGTTGAAGGAATTGGACGCTTACATCTCCACAGCTGGACTTAACAATGTCCTCTGGCAGTGTTCACCACCTACCTAAGTTGAGGTTAAGGGTATTTTGTAGTTTAAAAGTTTGCATCTACCATTGTTCGTATCGGACATGAATGCAGCATTATTTTAGGGTAACCCCAGACAGCGAGTGACGAGAGCAGCGGGGCTCAGATACAGCCGCAGAGTTTTATCACTGGGAAGATTTAACAGAGGAATGTTGTCTCAGAAAGAAATGAAAGAGCTAAGTCAACTGGAGGTGTACAGCTCTCCTCAAGGAGCAGACCAAGGACCAGTCCAGCACCCACCCCCGCCCCCCATTTACCAAATACCATATGGAGAAAACAGAAACTGAGTGGAGACCAGCAGCTAGGAGCGACTTCATGTAGTTGTAGCCGTAGAGCAGACCCCAGCAGTGAAGCTGACAAACTTCCAGACTGTTGAGGTGGAGATAAAGGTAACACTACATTCAACCTCTCCACACCTCCCACCTTGGCTCACCTCCGCCCCATCAACCCATCACCTACAACCAAGTACCACCAAGTAGTCTTTTGTAAGAAAGAAGAACATATTGTTATGAAATGATGTACTATGTGATTATCATTACATGCTCAAATGGTTTTTTTTTTGTTATCTTTGTAGTTTTCTTCATAGCTGATTTTTGTCCGGGAGGAAACTGTTTCGATGTACACTTTTTACTGCTGCATGTTGGGAGCGAGCGACGGGTCGCCGGTGCAAAATGGATAAACTGACTCAAGGGGAGGGGGCACATCTGTTGGCCCCCCCCCAGCTCTCACAAGGCCACGTGCTCTCATTCTGCATCTGAATGAAGTTGAGCGGAGTGAATGTAGGCTGTCCACCATGTTAGTTAGTACTGTCTTCTCATGATGTTAGTGCTCTCCATTCAGTCCACTGAATATACCTTTTAGAAAAACCAACTGCTCCGTGTTCCAATGTGTCCAAGAAAGTGGTTTTATTTGGTATCTGCCCTTTTGTTTTTAACCTTTTAATAATCGTGTTGCCACCTTGCACCGTTCTGTTCTTTTAATCCTCTGGTTTGTCAGCTTTCTTTTGTGCTTCCTCACTTAATCCTCTGCCACTCTTCTTTTTTTTATTATTACTTAAAGCCTTGTCCGTTTATGATTCACAAGTCAACATGGACTTTTTATGTCACCTCTACCTTCTGCCGTGTCTGCATTGCCAAGAGATCCGGCAAACATGCAGCAAATTATGTCGTAGTCCAGATTGTCGTCGTCGTCGTCGTCCCCCCAAGAGGTTTGTTTTCTGTTGAGATTGAATCAATCTATTTGTTGACACCTGACAATCATCCCCCTCGTGTACCATAATGCAGACTGGTTTGAATTGAAGCAGGCTGGGTGTGTGGTGTAGACCGTTGCTAGAGTTTGGCCACTTTGAATTTGAGCTGTGAGAATTCGCCGTCTCTTCCAAGCGAGGACTTCCTCTCAGATGCCACGGTACAATACTTCTGGCCAGCACACCGTGTCACCTTTAGGTGGCACTGTAACAGCACTCAGAGAGACGGGGTCCTCCTGAAAGGATATCTGCCAGTGCTCATGAGATTAAAGGAGATGACATTTGATTTTTAACAGAATGCACTTACTGCTTTTAAACTGACCTTCTTTTTTTTTTTTTTAATTATCCTTGATTGCTCCAACAACACATTAATTTCCACAATCTTACAGCTTTGCCTGACGAGCTCTGTCCTGCTTTCACATTTCATTTTTATGTTGGCCATCATCCAAACCGATGTAATAATATTTACTATTTAAAAATATGTGGTTGACTTCTTGGACAAATCTGGCCAAGGAAAGTAACATTTGTGTACTGCCAGCTTTTGACATTTCTATCTGTAGTTTTGATTGAATCAAGCCACTCACACTGCACATGGCAGGTGCTTAGCTACATAAATCATTATCTTATAAATCGCGTTGCCAATGAAAACCACCAAGAAGTATTTTTTTTTTTTTTTTTAGTAGCCCTGCATGTAGTCATTCATTTCCTTTCATAAAAAAGGAAGGGGGTGGCAAAATGCCAGTGGAAACTGTGTTAATATCAAAATGTGCCATTTTATTATAACACTATATTCTTTCAAGACAATTGAAATTACCTTTTTATTTTCTGTAGCATGTAATGTGTTAATATACTAGTAAATAAAGTCAAACCCATGACAACTGATTTGTTTTATGTATTGGCTTTTTTGTTAAAACGAGTATCAGGAAAGCTTAACTCAGCATTTCATATTAACCACAACATCACGTCAAAGATATTGAGTCTAACAAATATTTGAATGCTCGTTGTTTTAATTGTACAATTCATGACCAAAAGCCCTTTTTCATTCATGCTGCACATGGCAGTTGCCTAGCTACAGAACTTACTGCCATTCATATAACCACGGGGTATTTTTAGTAACAGTATGACGTTGGGTAACTGCAGCGTCAATGTACAGTAGGAATGTACCCAAACAGGTTTGAACAGTATGTGCATCATATAGCTAGTATGGACTCCCCTATGCACCGCGCACACAGCGCAGCAAGCAGGAAAACTGCTATGAAATATGGTTCTGTCCGCTTCGAACAGCATTGTCTCCCGTATTGACAATCACAAACAAAATGACTTCTAACATACAGTAAAGGGATATTACTACAAGAATTCAAATTAAATTGAAATGACACAGCTAAGTTATAGAGGAAATTAATTGGCTTTTGTGTATTTGTCATGCTAATTTCATGATAAGTAACTAATTGGCAGTGAAAACCTTTGTTTTAACATCTGTTTTTTCAGTTGCCTTGCCTTTTTACTCTAATGTTCTGTTATTAATTGACTAGTGCTTTGCCATGAGAGAAATGTGCTAAATTAAAGAATTATCCATTAAATTAAAGAACACTCAAAAAGTAAATAATAAGGTCGCCTATTGATAAATATTTGAGAAAGTAATGATAGAAACATCAACCAATAATGGAGCTAAATAGGATTTAAAGCAGCGAAGACATTTCAAAACCTTTCCATAAACATGTCCTTCGCTGTTAAATATTTCAACTATTCTTTTCACTACTGTGAGCTCCACAGTTGCATCACATTGTACTTTGGGGACATCACTTTCAGTTGTTTCTGGACAAAGTCTATATCAGAATGAACTGATAGAAAAATATAATGACTGTAAAGTGTGTATTTCATGTTGTTTAGGGTAGAAAACAACATGAAATACACTTAATGTTGTATTTAGGGTAGAAAACAACATTAAATACACTTAATGTTGTTGTATTTAGGGTAGAAAACAACATGAAATACACTTAATGTTGTATTTAGGGTAGAAAACAACATTAAATACACTTAATGTTGTTGTATTTAGGGTAGAAAAC
>CAKAOI010043348.1:0-10784 GCA_916701655.1 Sebastiscus albofasciatus | reverse complement strand
CTGGTGGTGGAGTGGCTGCTGGTGCTGGTGGTGGTGGTGGAGGGGCTGCTGGTGGAGGGTTGGTGGTGGAGGGGCTGCTGGTGGAGGTGGAGGGGCTGCTGGTGCTGGTGGTGGTGGCGGAGGGGCTGCTGGTGGAGGGGCTGCTGGTGGAGGGGCTGCTGGTGGAGGTGGAGGGGCTGCTGGTGGAGGTGGGATGTGCGGGAATGCAAATGCGTGGCCATTTTCATGTGGCCAGATGAGGAGATAAAACGCATGCACAGGATCTCATTGTAGGTTCATAATAGTGCGATCAGATCAGATCGGATCGGATCGGGCTTCATAGTATTTAGTCGCTTAATAAAATGGCGACGACTTGTCTAAAGTAGGCTGCTCTGCTGGGAGGACATTTGGAGGAGCAGCTCAGAAAGTTGTGTCGCTGTAATGTAATCTGAGGATTCACTCTAGTGGGAGAGGAGAGAAAGGCAGGCTGGGTTAAAAGTTAATATGTGAGAGCTGTTTATCATGCAGCAGTTAAACAGGAAATATTGATCAAAACTACAAGCACTGCAAAATCATGCAGCAGGAATAACTTAAAATCTATACAACAAAACATATTTGCAATAGGCTACATATATATTACATACATTTTAGTATAAATACCCAAGTGAAAAAATATTATTCTTAAGAATATTTACTAAAAGTGTATTTACACAAGTATTGACTTCATTCATCATTTAATTTCATCATACTTTCTTCTATATAAGTGCAGTGCCTCAATTTTATTTATGCTTTAAATTTTTTTTAAATGTATTTATTATTATTCTCTCTCTTTTATGGACCAGTATTGTAACGTTATTATATCATTGTATTGTGGTTTGTATGTTTGCTTGTGTTTGTGTTTAAAATAAAAAGTTAAAAAGATTTTGGTATTGTATTTAGTTTAATTTTTAAATGTTTAAAATAAATATGCTTTCAATCTATTTTCAATAAGTACACAGTTATAGAAATATACTTGAAACATACTTTGCTATATTTCAATTCATTTTAAATACACTTTTTTTGCTTGGTTTATAATTTAATAGTAATAACAATGATAAAAAATAATAATATAGAAATTACATTATTATTATTATTATTATTGTTTATTAGGACTATTTGGTAAAGGAGGTTTCGCTTCAACAATGGGATTCACTCTAGTGGGAGAGGAGAGAAAGGCAAAAAGTTAATATGTGAGAGCTGTTTATCATGCAGCAGTTCAACAGGAAATATTGATCCAAAATTACAAGCACTGCACTCATGCAGCAGGAATAACTCAAAATCTATACAACAAAACATATTTGTAATATAGACCTACATTTTAGTATAAATACCCAAGTGAAAATATAATATTCTTTTTTTATTATATTTTATTGACACTTTGTAGCAAACATACATGACATAATTTACAGATCCTGTATACACCACCCAACCATGTACCGTATTTTAAGATTTGTTACACACATAAAAACAAACATTGAGAACAACAGTAGGAACAAATAGGGAGTGATCTTTTCATTATCATACAATCATAGATTTGTAAAAAATAAAATCTGGCCTGTTGGGGTGTTACATAGTTGACCCAGTTCGAAAAAATAATATTCTTATATATTCTTATATTCATAGACTAAGCTACTGGAGTTACCCTGCACTATACTCATTTTTAACAGTCTCTTCTACACTATATTCACTTTTTTTAATAGTCGTGTATCACAGCTGTTACCCTGCACTATATTCAGTTTTAACAGTTTTCTTCATCTCCTTGTATTTTTACACCTGATATATGTTTTTGTAATTTGCACAACTAACTTTTTTACTGCCTTTTTACTAACATGTTTTGCACTATGGAACTGTGATGCTGGAAACTTGAATTTCCCTCTGGATCAATAAAGTTACTATCTATCTATCTATCTATCTATCTATCTATCTATCTATCTATCTATCTATCTATCTATCTATCTATCTATCTATCTAAATAAATAAATAAATAAATAAATAATAAATCCTTTGAAAGAGCACTGTCCTATTCCAAACAGTTAATTATGTATGGCACATCCTCCACAGTGTGTTTACGGCTGTCATAAATCTACCTGCATTAATTATTATAATAATAATAATAATAATTATAATTATTATTACTCTTATTATTATAATAAATAGTATTACTATTGTTATTGTTATTGTTATTTTATTATTATTATTATGATTATTGTTACTATCATCATTATCATTATTATTATCATTATCATTATAATTATTATTACTATTATTATTATTATTATCATTATTATTATTATCATTATCATAATTATTATTATTATTATTACTATTATTATTATTATTATTACTATTATTATTATTATTACTATTATTATTATTACTATTACTATTATTATTATTATTACTATTACTGTTATTATTATTACTATTACTATTATTATTATTACTATTATTATTATTATTACTATTATTATTATTATTACTATTATTATTATTATTATTACTATTATTATTATTATTATTATTATTATTACTATTATTATTATTATTATTATCATTATTATTATAATTACAGGTGAAATGTGTCAAAGTCTGACAAACTCCATTTTCTTCAGTTGTTGTCGCCCTGGCTTCGCGCCCCCTGATTGGCTACAGAGAATCGTGACGTCACTTCCTGCTGTGAGCTGCATGATGGTGGTGTCCATGACAGATCTGGCACATTGACTTCTCCTGGAGGTGTTGCTGTTTAGTCTCTCCTTTAAACCCTTAAACCACTCTGGGGGCATCTGTGCTTAACCGAACTCATCTGTTACTGAATATTAGATGAACTGAATCGCAGGTAAACAGCTTTGTGAGCTCTAATAGCTGCTTATTGCTAATGTTGATGGTACATTACATGTACTGCTAGCTGTTAGCTAAAGCTAGCCTCAGTGTTTATGCAAGGTTACAGGACACCGGTTTGTTTTACACACTACTGACGACCCCTGAATTATAACTAAACTTCATGTTGTTCATGTTTCAGACCATGGCTCTCCACAGACTGTCCTTCAGACTACGAACCACGGTAAGATCACTGCTAACAGATTAACTAACTGCTAACAGGGGATATGAGTTACTAATGGAGGAGCTGCAGACACATAACCTGGACAGGATAGATAGATAGATAGATAGATAGATAGTTGGATAGGTGGATAGATAGATAGACAGATAGATAGATAGGTAGGTTGATAGATAGATAGATAGATAGATAGATAGATAGATAGATAGATAGATAGATACAGTAGATAGGTGGATAGATAGATAGATAGATACAGTAGATAGATAGATAGATAGATAGATAGATAGTAACTTTATTGATCCAGAGGGAAATTCAAGTTTCCAGCATCACAGTTCCATAGTGCAAAACATGTTAGTAAAAAGGCAGTAAAAAAGTTAGTCGTGCAAAGTACAAAAGAATATATAAAATATAAAAATACAAGGAGATGAAGAAAACTGTTAAAACTGAATACAGTGCAGGGTAACAGCTGTGATACACGACTATTAAATATGTGAATATAGTGCAAAAAGTGATATAGTGCTGAATAACAAAACATAGGAGATATACAGTAGAGACCAGGGGATTAAGAAATGTCAAATATGGGATATAAAGTGGGATGAGAACTGAGGTAGAGAGTTTTTTTAAAAAATAGACTAAAGTGCAGAATAAAGCTGTACATTATTGGTATAATATAGTAAAAAACAGTCTATAAATGTACAGAGTCCCTTATTAGATATTTTAGACCTGGTTCAAGCTGCTCTGTTTACAAAGCGAGGAGGCAAGAAATATGTTCATTGATGTTTGTGGTGTTAAACTGGTGCAAAACATAGATCTATATTGTTTTTAGTGTATTACATGGTCCCAAAATGTACAGTATGTGGTGATTGGCAGTACGTTAATTTACATGTCTACCTGTAAACTTGCACAAACATTTTTTTCTGAGGTTGTTAAAATAACTATCCATGGGTAAGATAACTTACATGGTTTGGTTTGCGGTATATAATAAACTACCTTGTAGTTTTAGTTATTGTTTTTTTGTATTGATATTTAACTTATACAAAGAAGTAGATGCACATTACCACATGGTATCCATATGGTATTACAATTTGTACAGTTGCTGTCCAGAATTCAATACTTGTCATGCATGCACACTATAGAAGAAATAGAAAGGAAACTTTAAGTCATAACAGAAGAAAACAGACACAAAAAAAGAGAAAAAAAGTAGTTTTAGTTTTTATAAAGCTTATATGAAAACTGTGTTTTAAAAATGTTCAAGCAAACCAAAATTTAGGAAAGACTGCATTATTAAGCACATGTAGACAGACACTGGTTGCTTCCATTCAGACCCAGCGGAGGACAGAAAGCATCACCTGTGTGATCTTCTATTTATCATAATATTTGAGTTAATCCTTTCCTGGAAATGCTGCCAGTTATCCAAGTCTGATCAACATGTCAGATGAATGTAGATTACAGTTCATGTTTACATACTAGCTGCTTGACTTGGCCCAGCTTTGTTGCAAGCGTTCCATCTGTGTATTATTTTGTGATGTACTGTGTAATGATTTGATGGTTTATATCTGATATAATATGTTGTGACACATATCAATACAGTACCATGTGTTCTGTTATTTCTGTCAATAAATACTGTCTTGTAAGCCCATGTTGCGGGTAAGGCACCTTTGGATGTATATAACACTTGAATAAAAGTATTCATTCTAAATTTGTTTTGCAGATAACACATGCAAGGAGCCTTCATACCAGTGGATGTGGGCAGCAGCAGGAGGCCGTGGCTGTAGAGTCAGAACATGAGCCCTTCTCAGTTTTCAGAGCACAGGAGAATGATCCGGTAAGTAAATCTGACTTGACAGATGTAGTCATCATGCTAACAGACGGGGGGGGGGAAACACAGCACAGCTGTGGTGTGGTTGCAGCAGTTGTCTGTACATTTGTATGATTTTTAGCTGACGAGCTCACTGTTGGTCTCTTTCCAGGCATGTCAGTCAGAGAAGCATATCGGACAGTATTACACGCTACCCTCCGCACACATCCGCACTCTGTTCCCTCACAGCCTCCCTTGGCGCTATCAACAACAGGTATATGTCTATGACTGTATGCACATCATTTTAACCTTACTGGCTCATATATGATATTTTGTGTCTACTTTTGGGGGTTAAATGTACCATTAAAACAAATGTATGTTTTTTAGGTGAAGACGTTTAATGAAGCCTGTATGATGGTGAGGCAGCCGGCTCTAGAGGTCATCTCTTACCTGAAGAAAACAGACTACAGCAAACCTTCTCTGCGATATTTATTTTGTATCCTTTAAAAGTCATGCTCACACTCACACACACAGATAATCATACTCTTCTTCTCTTGATGCTTGTGAATAAACCTGTTGTTAACCTTATCCAGTTGTCCAGATGGATTGAAGGGCAGTGGGAAGACGTTGTCTCTCTGTCACACAGTCCACTTCTGCTACACACAAGGATGGCTGGTGCTGCATGTTCCTGATGGTGAGACAAACACAATCACACCAAGTGGCCGACTGCTACCACTGTACAGAAAGTGACCCTCTGTCTTTTTATTACAGCTCACCTCTGGGTGAAGAACTGCAAGGAGCTGCTGCCCTCATCCTACAACACCTCTCGCTTTGATCAGCCGTTACAAGCCACCGAATGGTTACGCAACTTCAGAATCACCAATGAGCACTTCCTTTCAAAGGTAATGATTTTTCTACAGTGTGCCTTTTTATGAAGTCATCAGACGATATTTTATCTTGGCTGCAATTCTACAATATGAATTGATGACTCTTGAGTATACATAGTCAAAATTAAAGCTTGCGGAGTATTACATAATTTGTCACATTATTAACAAGCATTTATAGACCTTAAATGAGCCTTGACTGCATCTTCACAGTGGTGTAGGTCCCATGCTGATATACATAATTAAACTGCTTAATGGCACCACCTGAATTTACCCACATGTACCGCTGTAAAAGGCAGCAAGTTTGAAGAAGTGTCTTCGCATGGCGGAGTAGTAACAATATAACAGCATGATATGGTTTGAGGTTTATTATTTGAAAGAAACATTTTAATGTATGGAGGATGGAGCATCTTAAGTACTCAGAAAGCTTTGCTCTTTAGCATATAAAAAGGAATATGAATGGAAAAGTTGCATATGCAACATCTTCATCAAAATACTGTCTTATATAGAATATGGTATGGTTGAAATATTTATTAATGTAATTTGCGCCATGGAACAAACTGAATTTGTTTAGCTTTATGTGAAAAAACATTGGACACCAGGTGGATGAATTAAAGGGTAACATCCATATTTTTCAAAACTGGTTTCTATCTTCCCATGTTTTTTTGTCTAAGTGACTAATGGGGTCAACAATTTTTTTAATTGGTCCAGTATTGATGGAGAACGCTGTAACCAGCATGAGCTGCGAGGGCAAGTGAGCTTGGTCAATGTAACGTTACGTTCACTAAAAGTGCTTGTTTTTGCCATGGACAGGCTCAGATTGTTATTATAAGTGTCTGACAACATTATGGAAAGGACCCTACAGAGAAGTAAAATGTTTCCTTACCTTTCGTTTGATCTGGTCTGTTTATTGTTTATCAGTGCCTGTCATGGCAAAAATAAGCACTTTTAGTGGACGTAAATGGCGGTGCCAGCTTGCCCCAAAAGGATTACATTGCAGCCTGTGAGCGGCTGCCGTCTGCAGCGCTCTCCCTCAATACTGGACCAAATTCAGAAATTCTTGTCTGTATTTGTCAGTTAGACACAAAAACATAGGATAATACGGTCCAGGTTGAAAAGTAGCAAAGTTAAAATGAGGACCCATCTGATACAAACATGCTCAATGAAACCATCTTTGAAACGATACTGTTTCTTTCCCAGATAAAGACCAAACAGCGCTATGTGTGGACAAAGAGAGAGCTCACTGAGGAGGGAAGTCCACTAGGAGAGCTGGTGGATCAGGTGAGTTTTCTCACAGAGTATTTATTTGTGTTCATTTGAGATGTGGTTTATCTCACCCTCTGAGACATTTTCATCAGTTTCCGTTTTTTCTTTCTGTTACCTTTTCTTTCCTTCTTCTGCCCTACCGATTTCCCCACAGGGGGTCATTAAAGTTTCATCTTTCACCTTGCCTGTGCTTAGTGGTGATCAATAGCCAATGAACCGAGCACGGGGATGGATCAGCACTATATTTTTGTACCACACTCTCTGACAAAGGTGGAAAAGAGCAGTAGATTTATGTTCAGCCTGTGAATTTTTCGCCTCTTCCAATCCGTCATCTAGCTCTTTATCATTTGCTCTGTAATAAGGAAAACAAATTTTTGGTCACCGCTGGTGTTACTGTGAGCCTGTTGTAGGCTGTAATTAGATCTGATATTAATAGCCGGCCTTCTGACAGCACATTAGTAGACAAAAGAAACCAAAGCGGTCTCAAACCTCCTGCTGAGGTGTCTGTATTGAACTGTTGGATGTTTACAGGATTAAAACTAAAGAAATGGGGCATGAAATTACTGTTTGTCTCGACACTTG
Source organism: Sebastiscus albofasciatus (assembly GCA_916701655.1). Taxonomy (NCBI): domain Eukaryota; kingdom Metazoa; phylum Chordata; class Actinopteri; order Perciformes; family Sebastidae; genus Sebastiscus; species Sebastiscus albofasciatus. The sequence goes on along the minus strand of CAKAOI010043348.1, from coordinate 3,181 downwards.
ACCATAGCTCAGTTGCTCAGATTTTGACCTAGAAAGTCATGTGTTGTTTGTTACTATTTAAAGGGGATCTGTATGATATTCAGAGCATTAATATAGCAGCAAGCAACTATTAGCTATGTAAAGATATAGAGGAGTAATGTCTACCTGAGTAGAGAATGAAGTCGCTGTCCCTCTGTGTGTGTTGAAATCCGATCTTCTCGCTTTGTTGACATCGCCGGGCCAGCCGCGCATGCTTTCAGTGCACGGCTGCCGTTCTGAACTGCGCTCATACAGTGGTTACAGCTCATAACGTCGTCCCAAGCGACGGCACAGTTGCGAAAATGTAGCGCCCACCCTGTGGTTCCCCCCCAGGTAAACACTGTTAACTCTGTCAGCAGTGTTGCCTTTGTTTTCACTGTTAGCACCGTTAGCTGCAAGCCGCCGGCTCAGCCGTCGTCATGTTGAGAGCTGTGTGGAGGCATTAGAAATGCTCCCAATCTCGCATTTAGCACCTTTAAAAGAGTATTTCACTGATTTAGTTTTGCACACAACGGCAAATGTACGAGCTGCTCTATACTATACAACTTTTTTCACACGTGCAGTAATACTCGCCAAGACCTGTAAACAGACTTTGATGTGTAAAATCGGAGGAGTTGCCCTTTAGTCTCTTTCAAGAGATTCTCATCAGATTGTGTTTCTTCTGCCGCAGGGTATATCTCGTGTGAAGAGCAGCAGCGATGTGGTGGGGGCGGTGATGAAGGAGCTGAGGCTGCAGAGCGGGCAGCCAGAGTCAGACTTCCGCCTGGCCGTGGCTGTGGATGGTGTCAACGCCCTGTGGGGAAGATCCACCATCACGAAGGAGGATAAGAGCGCTGTGAGGAAACACATTCACAATCCTGTCACACCTCATATTTCTCTTCATGCTTCTCTTTCAGTTTCCACAGATAAGAAGTCTTACGCGTCTCTTTTCCTTACTGTCATCAGGTGGATCCAGAGGAGCTCACTTTGGTTTATAACCTGAAGAAGCTGATGGCGAACGACTGGGTGAGAAGAACGCACTAAAGGCGATGACCACAGTTGCATGGGAATATTATATTTCAATTTATTTCCCCCCGTTAACATTCACTGTCTTTGTCTCAGACTGGAGGCGCCATCATCACCAGTCTGTCTCAGACGGGGTCTCTCTACACTTCAAAATCTTCCTACTTGCCTCAAGAGCTGCTGGGAGAGGTCAGAGATCATTTTGTTGTACTTTGTAATCTGTAGCACTTGTCCTCGAGCTCTGACAGCAGATTAGTCTTTCCTTCTCTTTTCTAACTTCGATCATTAGTCGGGACATTGCAAACCTGGCCTGGAGACTGCAGCACTCCAATCCTCAGGCCTCCAGTGTAGAAATAGTTTTTTAGATTTAAGTAACAGATACAATGGTTATGCTTTGCTTTGTGTCTGTGAGCAACAAAGCAGCCAGTACATCCAGTGGTATTGGCAGTGTAAAGATTACTTGTGACATTTGTCAACAGAGCATTGCTGAACAGAAACAAATGTCCCTTTTATGCCTAAAGCTGTACCTGTTTGCAGTCTTCTACCGCGTGGTTGTGTTGTTGCAGTGGGTTGTCATATTATTTATAGCGGCCGTATTTATCCAACGTCTGCATGTCATAAGATCAATTTCCTAATGGACCAATAAATCCATCATTGCCACCCACTTCTTCCATTTATGCCGGACAACAGTTGAACTGTAAAACACAAAGTGGTGTCATATAACATTCCTGTCTCTCCAAATTAAAACAATGTTGTTATAATTGCATAATATTAATCATTTAAACTTCTGTTCTTGACCACTGACCATGAGACTTAAAGATAATATACTTAAATACTTTAAAATATGCATATTCTGCATTTAAATTACATAATTCTGAATATTCCTCTAACAGGGCCTGTGGTGCATTAGATATGATGATATGCTTGTCTGTATTGTTCGATTAATGTGCTAAGAGTTAATGATTTATTGCATCTAAATGGTGTTTATCGTGTTTGTGATATTTTCTGAACTTGCCATTTAAAGACATGTTTGATGTCCCGCATGTTGACTTCCTGTCTGTGTGTTGCTCATCAGAGGGGGTTTGACAGTATGGACCCGTTTATCCCGGTGTCGGTGTCCAACTACAGCGAGAAGGAGTTTGAGAGCTGTTACCTCTACTTCACGGACCGCCGGTGGCTGCAGCATCCACAGAGTGAGTGACGATGCTGTGGATGCTTTTCTTTATAAAAAAAAAAAAAAGAAGACATTTAAGCGGTGCTGTTTTTAGTAACTTCAAATTATTTTTTCCCCCCATCAGGTCGAACAGAGGAAGGAAAGAAAGAAATCATCTTTTTGAGCAACAGAAATCCAGCGATGTTGGACAGAATTTGTGCCTTCCTATGAAGTCACATAAAGAGTTAAATCACACTCACACATAAATATCAGTGTCCTAGAAATACATAAATATACAAATGTCCATGTCTATAATATCTGTAAATTATGACGCATGTGTGTAACTTTGATAATAAAATGTTGAATAAAGAAAAAAAAACAACTTAAATTGAACATGCAATCTGTCATTTCAAGTCGTTCGTTCCAAGGTTCAAATATTTAAACATTTTCGATTGTTTTTTATTTTATTTTAGTTTTGACTTTTTAATTTCATTTTTGTTTTAGTTATTTTCACAGTGTATTTACTAGTTATAGTTTTTATATATTTGGTTTAGTTTTTGTTAGGGCCAGCTATAATGTCTCAGAAGTAGCTACAGTACATACACAAACAAAGTACATGGTTGGAGAACTGGAATGGCAGAAGGCTAAAGTTTAATGTTTAATCTTTGTGCTACTTTAGTGTCCGGTGTGAAGCATTTGTGGCACCACGCCATCTCCTGGAAGTTCGTTCAGTTTCTGAGGTTCAATGTCACGAGAGTTGATAGAAACTCATGCTTTTTTGGCAGGGATATATTATTAGTTAATTTATGTCCATTTTTATTTATTTTTTGTTTTTTTAATCTTTTCAGTTTAGTTTTAATTTTTCTTAAATTATATAGTTTTTATTTGGTTTCAGTTAACTGACAATATTTTTCATGTTTATTTTCATTTTAGTTTTAATTTACTAGAATAACTCTGGTTCGTTCACAGTTATTAGTAATCAGATGAAAGCCAGATAGATGCCTTGGG
>CAKAOI010043344.1:0-12422 GCA_916701655.1 Sebastiscus albofasciatus | reverse complement strand
TCGGCCTCCCGACCGCGGCCGGAGGGAACGGGGGAGACGCCGGAGTTTTGGTGGGAGACGATAACGTTTCTCTCTGCGGAGCCCCGTCACTTCACGAGACACGGGAAACCTCTGCTGGTCTGGAGGAGCTGCAGCAGTTATTTCTGCACAAACGTCCACTGAACATTCACTAGATATTCTCAGAGCTAAACTAACTCTGCTGCAGGGTGGAGTGAGCAGCATGCACGGGAGAGGAGGAGAGAGAGAGAGAGAAGGAGCGCGGTGTGTGAGTGAAGGCAGGAAGAGGAGCAGAGGAGCAGAGACCAAAGCTACGGTCTCCCCCGCGTCCTCCGACCGCCAACAACACTGTTTAACAGACTTCACTAGAGACAACCAAGAGGTTTTGGTGCTTCACTGGAGTTTGTGTTGGAGTCTGAGTCTGAACAGCGGAGACACACGAGAGACCAGGAGACACGCGAGAGACCATGAGACACGCGAGAGACCATGAGACACCGACCAGCAATGATTTATACGTAGAAGAAGTTACAAACAGTCCCTTTAAATAATCTTTATGACGGCGTAGCTTTTTTTAATATCACACACTATCAGAGGCGACCAGATTAGACAATCAGATATTGAGATTTAGTTCAATCTCAAATGAATGTTCAACATGTTATCTGGTATTTTGTTTTTTACCATATTTCTGTAAATTAAAAAAAACTGTTGTATACATTTTTATATTTATTTAGAATTTGTTATTTTTTTTAATTTGTAAATAATTTGTTAAGAGCACTGTTGTGATTCTGCACTTAAGATAAACCTACCTGCTTACTTCCTGTTCTGAACCCGTTCAGTGTTTATACAGTTCAAGGTCAGTACATGATTAAAATACTCCTGAAACAACTGATTAGCTGATAAACAAATTAAAACAACAATTAAAGTTATGCATCATGTAAAATTCCAACCATTATCAAATCTATTTTAATGCTTTTTGACCGTCCCATCCCTTCATTAATAAGGTATGAGGTGAATTTGTAATTTTTTGTTATGATTTTAGACGATGAACAATTAATGGAGTCAATAATTAATAAATTAATTAATTAAACTAAACTTTACCTGCATCTCTATCGACCTTTAAGCCTTTCTCTGCACACAAATGGATTAACATTTCACACACAGGACACGTGGAAGTATTTTTTTTAGCAGCCGAGCTGCGTTTTATTGAGTAAAAATTATATATATGTTGCTATAGGTAGTACACAAACATAAAAAAATACATCAACACTTTTCCACTATTCAAATGAAGTATAAAAATAGCACAGAATCTGTTCTTTTGAGATGCCATTGCACTTTAGATTCTTAAAAAGGCTTTTAGCAAAATAAAAAATAAATCCTCAAATGGGATTCTGATAAAAGATAAAGCACTAAAAGATTATAATAAAAACAAGTAGAAACTTCTCAGACACCATTCAAATGGTTTACATCTACATAACACAAGATATCAAAAAGCTATTGATTAATATGTGCTATAACATTAAAGATTTAAAGAACACTTTATACTGTTAAAATATACCGTATGTGTTCTCAATATAAAAAGTCTAAAAAGAGCTGAAAGAAAAAGTTTTTTTTTGCGTACTGTTTTCAAAACAGTAAACAAGCTCAGCAGTATTAAAGAAGCATGTAAACATTACTTTTTGTTTTGTTTTTTAAAGAAAATGAGACTAAAAGAGGCTCCTGGTGTCACTTTAAGGGGCCTTTTGAGCACCGTAGAGGAGGCAAACTGGTCGTTTAAACACAAGAGAAAAACATTGTGTTAAAAGAAATAATGTAGTTCTTGGTCAAACAAGAGAATTAAAACACTTGTAAACCTTTCTATCGATACAGTACGCAAAACATTGTGTGGAAAAAAACAAAAGTTCCAGTGATAAAATACAAGCTCTCTCTGTCTCTCTATATATATACTGTATATGTACATACAGGGCATACGGGAGCATAAAGCTACAGTATATATTCACAGAACAGAGATCCTACAGGAGGAGTGATGTACAGTCTGAGGTAATAATGCCCGTTTAGTATGATTTGGTGACAGCATTTAAAAATCTTCCAGTTAGCAGAATAAAACAAAAGTTGTTTCTGAATTTGGTCACATCAAGAGAGAGATTGGTACCAAAACAAACAGTCCAGTAAACCCCTCTGTCTGGTGAACACGCTGAAGCTGAAGCATACAGTCTGACATGGAATTACAGGCAAAAAAAAACATCAATGTTTATCAATTACTTGTAATTATATATCCGTACTGTATACCGAAGCATGAGCACCACACAGAGCGAAGCGTACAGATGATTTTCCTCTTGTCAAATGTTTATAAAAAAATGTTCAACAGTGTTAAAAACCACATTTACACACAGTGACACTCTTCTTCTAAGCAGGCCACACACAGTGAACTAAAACAGTGTTTATTTAAAGATAAAATCTAAACGTCTACAGTAGGATAAAATGACATCACTCGTTTAATTCTCAGCCGTCTGGAATGGTTCTCTATATCTCTGTTTTTTTTGCATTGGCTTGTTTCAAGTATTTGTACGTAGCTATCAGGGAGATTAAAACTCAACGTTTCACACTATCTACACAAAATATAATCTTTTATAAAAGCTTGTTTTCTTTTTTTTATTTTTTAAAAGGAAGCTATATTGCTCGTATGAACTCGTCTCAAAGAAAAAGACAAAAAGTAAAATTTAAAAGTTAAAAACACTATGAGTAATATTAACTCTTCTAAATATAAAGATAAAATCCTGCTTCATCTCCAGGTTAGCTTGTGGTGCACTAGCTTCCGTTGCTGAATGTATTTTCTAACAGAGTGCTTCTGAAAAACTCAAACATGGTACTGAGGTTTTCTTTCCATACTTAAATCTAAATAGGTACCTACTTCTCTACTATCTGGGGAAAATAGAAGCAACTTGTCATTTTAACAAAGACAAAAGATTATTTCGTTAGCACACTTTGAAAAATCTGAATGATTTGAAACAGTCTGGAAACTTTGCACTGCTGGGATTTTTTTGTTTTTGTTAATCAGTCAAATTCAAAAAAGAAAAATGGGGGAAAATAATAATAAAAACATTTGTTCCATTGCCCTGTTTTTTTTATTATTCTTTTGCCCCATTTTTCTTTATTTTTTCTTTAATTTATAATTTTTTTAAATTAATTGATCTATTTTTTTAATTTATTAGCATCGAACGGCTACCGCTCCCACAAGACTTTCACAGCACCCGTGTGGCTAAGACTCATGGGATATGTTGTTGTTGATGGTTAATCTTTTATTATCCATTTATAAAAACAGTTGTGGATTTATTTTTGTTAGAATTTGGACAGAAAACCTCAGTAACACGTTTCAGCTTTCCCTGAGAGAAAACACGTTCTGGTCTGAGGCGAGTGGAACAGCAGGGAGCCCAAAACCTGTCCATCTAATGACTTTGGTTCAAGTGTTTTTGTTTAGATTGACAGCCTGTTGTCTCGTCTTAATCATCATCAGCTAAAAGAAGAGATGAAAAGCTTCACACTTCCTAAAAAAAACTAAAACTTTGATACGGAGCCGTTTAAAAAGCTGTACCGTTGGTGCCATGTTGTTCTCTATGTTTCTACTAAGTGTTGTCAATTTAAAAGCAAAACCTTCTCAGGGCATTTTAAAAGAAAGAATCCTGTTGGACTCACTGTACAGGCCTGATGTTAATAAACAGAGCATCTCTTCTCCTCTCTACTCTGTTATGGATGATGTAATCAGTGATGCTACTATGTTGTAGTGATAAAACATAGTGTGTGTTTAAGGCTGCAGTGCATTAGCACCAGGATCCGCTCACTGTTCCCAGCTACACTGATTTGTAGTGAAACTGGTTATTTTGCCTGCCAGAGTGGAGAGAAAACCTCCAGCTCCTTTACAAAATGTGGCCGGCGGCTGAAGCTCCTCGGAGCCAGCGTCACGATAGAAAAGCTGGCGTGGAATCGTTAAGTGTTTGCTGGTGATGGGGGGGGGTCTATTCACAGGCAAAGTAGTCTTTGAGCGGTGCGAACAGATGCCTGATGACGGGGACGCTCCAGGACCGGCCCAGGAGCTTCTGTCTGGCACCGCGACCCATGTTGGACACGTCTGTGTAGTGGACCGGGAAGCCAAAGATCCTGCAGGGTAAGAAATACAAAATCAGTGTCACGATGGTGCTGGAGCGGTACGACACGAAAGATGTCTACTAAAGATCCATTCAACTATGTGTCACGTTTTTTTTTTTTTCGATTTTGAAATAGATGTTTTAATGCCAGAATCGATATATCTGCTTCATCTGAGTCTCTGTGGAGGTTGAAGGAAGTTACCGCTTTTATTGTGGTAGTCTGAGTAACGTGACGTCATATCCGTTCCGTATCCGTCAACCAAAACAAACCTCAGCGAGCCAAAACGAGGAAGTCTAAACCGTTGGAGGGTCGTCGTGGATACGACCTGCACCCTCCATGTTAAATCCAGCGTGGTGAACACTACACATCCAGTAAAGGATGGAAACACTTTGGGTTTCACACATTGACAGGAAAAGCAGAGCTACACAGAGCAGAGCTAAAGCTGCATGCTAACTTCTAAAAAAGGCCAAAATATGTCTGAAAAAAAGTTTGCAAGAAACGTTATGGTATGGAGGTAACGTTATGGTATGGTGGTAACGTTACGGTATGGAGGTAACGTGGCGGTGGAGCCGGCTGTCACTCTCGTCTCCGTGGTCAAATGGGCCGACGCTACGACTGTAGAGCACCCAGATACTGACATGTCTGTTCTCTGCATTGAAACGGCCCCGATGGAGCTGACCATGATGGATAAAGAGAACGGAGCTGACGGGAGAGCTAGAGACCACCTTGGAGAAGTTACAGGAAGTAGACACGTGGGACTACGTCAGCTTTTCAAAATAAGGTGTTAAAGGGAACTGTAGATACTAAATACATCTATGGAAATCAGATTGATGGATTATATTCACCAGAAGTATAAAACATTACATGTCCCTTATAAATTAAAAAGAAAATACCACTAATCTGAGAGGGAAACGTCTTTATTCTTTGATTTCTGGGTTGCTGGAAAAATGTAATAAGTAATTCCTGACAATGATCCTGATCTATTTGACTTCAGGACGTCTCTGACTACAGACATGCTGAAAATCAAACATTTTTACTGGATTCATTTAGAGATTTTTTAAAGTAAAAGTCCCGAGAAGTGTTTGATTCAACTTGTTCCCTTCATGGTCTAGTGGTAAAAAAGTTATAACACGAGACCACCACACCAAAAGTAATAAATCGGAATATCGAATATATATAAATGTGTATATTTGATCTTCTGAAGGGTCTTTATGTGTGTGCGCTTTCTGCTCACCTCTCCAGCTCAGTGCACCACAGTATGTCCTCCTTCCCGTTCATCAGTACAGGGAAGTGTTGGTCCTTCCCTTGTTTGATGGAGTTGGAGCGGGTAGTGATGGTGCGCACCTTCCCGAACTATGAAGCAACAAAATACACAGTGAAACAAGAGCAACCAAAAGTTTAAACCGTGAAGACTTCATCTGTATTCTGTAGATATATCAAACCTTTGCAACTCTGCCGTGATCCAGACAGTCCTGCAGCTCCAGCTTGTCCATCCCCGAGGCACACAGAGGCCTGAAACAGAGAGGAGAGATCACACATATATATATATATATATATATATACACACTGTATATATACACAGTATATATCTGCAAAACTCACACACAATATAACATTGCTCTTTTGTGTAGTTTACAGTAACAATTCTATCCTTAGATAGTGTGTTGTAACATGGAGGGCTGCAACTAATGATTATAAACATTATAAAATGTTAGAAAATAGTGAAATAAGTCCAAGGTGATGTCTTTAATAGGGCTGTCAATCGATTAAAATATTTAAATGCAATTAATCGCACATTTTTTATCTGTTTCAAATGTACCTTAAAAGGGAGATTTGTCAAGTATTTAATCCTCTTATCAACATTAGAGTGGACAAATATGCTGCTTTATGCAAATGTATGTATATACTTATCATTGGAAAACAATTAATAACACAAAACAATGACAGTTATTGTCCAGAAACCCTCACAGGTACTGCATTTAGCATAAAACAATATGCATGTGATTATCATAAAGTGGGCATGTCTGTGAAGGGGAGACTCGTGGGTACTCATACAACCCATTCACATTCACACATCTGGAGGTCAGAGGTCAAGGGACCCCTTTGAAAATGGACATGACAGTTTTACCTCACCAAAATGTAACATAAGTTTGGAGCGTTATTTAACCTCCTTCATGACCAGCTAGTCTGACCTGGTTGGTACCAATGGATTCATCAGTTTTTCTAGTTTCAGTATCTTTACTCTAACTTTAAAACTGAGCCCGATACCACCAAATAAGGTTGCATTAATGCATTAAAGAAATTAGTGGCGTTAAAACAAATTTGCGTTAATCATCGCGTTAACTTTGAAAGCCCTAGTCTTTGAATGTCTTGTTTTTTTCAGTCCAAAACCAAAAGATATTTACTGTAATATGATATAAAGCATAGAAAATATTTATTTTCTGCCATTTCGGTATGAAAAACGACTTTAACCGACACTGAAAAGTCACCAATGTTAAGAGTTGATAGAGTCTGTTTTAACTCGGCAGCGTCTCTGAGATGATGATGTTTTGTAGTTGTTCCTACCTGTTCATGCCCGGCAGGTTTCCCCAGAAGTATCGGGCACGGTGAGCAGCAGAGACCTCGATAGCGTCGATCATCACGGGGTTACACTGTAAAAAAACACAGTGAGTTCTCATGAACTCGTGGTAATCATAAATATAAGGTGGTTAAAATTATTCTCAGGCACTTCAGTTTTTAAATCCAGCGGATCAGAGGAGTCGATGGTCGACGTCTTCTGCTCCACATGGATGAAATGTAAAATTGTCTTTTCGTTCATGGACGTTTCTGGTTCATGTCTTTTATGATCTCTGCAGCTGTGACTCACCTCCAGGAAGCGCGAGATGTCCCTCTTGTCGTTGACGCCCATGGCGACCACGTTCTCAAACATCCAGAAGAAAGGCCGGTCCTCTCCTTCTTTGGGCTTGGCTTCGCTCAGCAGACGGTAGAACTCAAAGAACAGCCGCCCTGTGCCTTCTGGAGTCAGAAAACCAAGAAACATCACTTCTCTCTAATGAGAACCTCCCAGCGGTCACTCCAGGTAACAATTTAAAGATGAATTACTCTTAAGATTCACCATTTTATGCAATATCAGCCCCCTGCAGAACCAGAGAGCCCCCAGCACGCATGCACCAGTAACAGAACCACAGTCTAAAGCTGTGGGTCTGCGGGGCTCTTCAGCTATGCAGGTCAATGAATCTCATTTTATGCCCCAAAAATAAAAGTATTGTTTATTTTTTGTAATTCAGAAGTAGGAAAGCAGCAGACAGCCTTTAGGCTGATCTTAAAAATCAAAAGTATTCACCTAAACTCATAATAATGACATTAAAAGGGATAAACCACCACATCCATTTACTGCTCAAACTCTAAACGAGGTCTATAATGACGTGACTTCCTGCGGCGGGTTCCTACCATAGAGCCCTTTCCTGGCAGGGTTGACGATGGACAGGTCGTTGCAGGGACTTCCTCCGATCACCAGGTCAAACGGACCCCACTCCAGCAGCTGAGAGACACAACAGCACCACCAGGTGTTAGACTGACAGCTACTGCATCAATAAAACAACTAAAACAAAGTTTACATTTCCTCATTTTCATGCAGCTTCTGCAACTTTACAAACAAAACTGTTTTTATTTTTTAAAATAAAGTCATAATATTACAAGAATAGAGTATTACATAGGTACATTTAACTGATGCGAGGCCACATGTATCACTATATGATTCAGTTTGGTCATACCATGATACAGTAACTTCAATTTGGTCCTAATAATTACATTACAGTTAACCTATTTCCTCCTGCAACTGAAGTTTTTAAATTTCCTTCGTTGTAAATGTTCTCTGGCGAGCACAAATGTAAAGACATTTTTAAAAAATCGGTCAAACCGTTGACTGAAAAGTGAGTTATCATACCATAGCTAATCTACGACGGAGTATTAGGGCCACATGGAGGGGGACAAAATATCTAGAAAAAAGTCGTAATTTAATGAGAATAAAGTCATAATATTAAGAGAATAAAGTCGTAATATTAATAGAATAAAATCCTAACATTAAGAGAATAAAGTCGTAATATTAATAGAATAAAATCCTAATATTAAGAGAATAAAGTCGTAATATTAAGAGAATAAAATCATAATATTAAGAGAATAAAGTCATAATATTAAAAGAATAAAATCATAACTTTACGAGAAAAAAGTTTTAATATTAAGAGAATAATGTCATAACTCTACAAGAAAAAAAAAGTGATTTCCTCCTCCTCTAAAGAGTCAGTTCCTCCATCAGGTCCGTGTGGTTCTTTCTTCAGAATAAACTCAGTTTCTTGCTCAATCTCTTCCAGGTCCTGATTCTGATGATAATGTGCTGCTGATGAGCCAAAAGATGAAGTTTCTGGTTATTTGTGAAACCTAAACTAAAGTAGAACTTCACAAGATGCTCCTCGTTCCTCATGTTCACATAAAGCTCCATTTCCCCTCTAAAATAACACGTCAAATTACTACTTTGTAATATTATGACTTTTTTCTCAAAATCTCAGATTGATTTTTTTTCGTAATAATCAGAATAGTTGCTGATTAATTTGACTGACTAATCAATTAATCTCGACTCAGCTCTAAATGTCGTTTATTCATTTATCCAGCAACAGGCTGCTAATTTAAGGTCCATATGAACTCTAACATCTGCTCACTCTTTGTCCTCGTTCACCCTCACAAACACTAGAGTCCTTTAACGGGAGGACAACGAGCGACGAGAGGAATGAAAGAGGAAGAAACACACACACACACACACACACACACACACACACACACTGAGTGAGTGAAAGGGATTCTGGGGGATTTACAGTTGGAGCTGCTCTTTGTCCTGAACCACTCTGAACTACGTCACTGCAGCTGCCAGCCTCTCTTTGGTGTGTGAGTTACTTTCTTTCTGAGGGTGCTTTCACATCAGGGACCCGGGCCCGGATCAGAGAACGCTTGTCCCCAAAGTCCAATTCGATTGATCAGTGTGAACGCTCCGTACCGTACACGGGCACGGTTCGTCAATCCGTACTCGAGTCCACTTGAATAGGTGGTCTGGAGTACGGTTCATGTTTACTCGGGTACGGTTCGCATCAGGTGTGAAAGCCGACCGTACCGAAACACAGAAGTTCTGATGTCGGACTCTGGAGGACCGTTTTTGTGCGAGCCGTGCGGTTCACAGCAACAACAGACAGTGAAGGCGATCTATTGACTGTATATTGACATCATATCAGCAACATTACTACAGTTTCGTTGTCTGTATCTGTAGAATATGTCACAGACATGAAAAAAGTAAAGATTCATTTTACAATCAACACTTTAATTTCAAAATAAAAGCCCTCAAGCGTTTTGTTTTCTGTAAACAGAATTCCTTCATTTGTTAACACGAGGCTTTTATTCCGAAATATGTGCAGGACAGTGTTGTAGAACATGCAGTGACTTGCAGGGCTCCATAAATGAATTGTGGATTATTACTATTATTTACAAATGAGCACACACTTCTTAACCTTTTTCTGTCTAAAATAAATATAAATTATATTAATAAGAAAATGAAATGGCCATTATGAAAGGCAAACTCTATGTAGAAAGAAAGGGCTGACAGCAGCAGCAGAAACACGTCTGGTGTGAACACCCGACGCGTGAATCATGCAGCAGTTCAGCGAGGCAGCCGCCACACGCTGCTCACGCGGCCGGTCTGGACAAGCCGTTACTTTTAGTGTTGTCACCCAACTCTAAATTTCACGTACGACAGACAATTCACTGCAGTTTGGTTTTAAAAAGTAAAATCTTAAGTAAAACCCAGGTTCACTTTGTAACCTTCATTTTGTGTTTGTGCATGTTAAAATAATCCCTTCAATAATTCATTAAAAACGAATACTTGTCTTTAATAAAAGGAAATGTGTTTTATAAAATAGTGAACTAGTTCATATAGGTCATGTTTTCAGTGACATTTTTTAAACGTAGATCCAGGAGAGCATTTTCTTTTCTTACGTTTTTCTTAGTGATGTTCCTGACATCGTGGACGTACTGGATCCTTCCTTCATGTCTGACGACACCCACTGAGATGGAGTCCTCGCACACCTCCGACGCCACATACTGGTCCACCTTAAAACCCAGGTCCCTCAGAACCAGGTAGCCTGGAGACACAGACACCGTTCGGATGACGACGTTTTACATCAATGAAACATGGAAAAGGTCCAAACATCAGCGTTAATATCACCGCCTGCTGTCTGCCGTCAGTCAAACACTCACCCGTGGCGATGCCGTCAAACAGGGAGAGGACTCTGATTGGACGTCTCTGCTCTGCAGGGACTGCTGGGAAAATCTTTGGTTTCTCCTGGAAGAGAGAAATGAAGACAGACCATCTTTCTTATTCTTATCAGAGCGGCTAAATGTTGCTGCTCGGCTGAATTCCTTCAAACTGGAATCTCACATTATGATGCAACTCAATATATACGTTTCTGCCTCAGATATAAAACCACAGCATGAAGTCTCTCTGCATCCACTCTCTCCTGCATCTTTCTACTAATATTGAACTTTTAAAGTCTCACAAGGTTAGTATTTATTTCAGGTTGTTGAGATGTTATTTAGTTGACTTCCTGTCTGTCCTGGCCACAGGGGGGGCCACGACAAATTCACTACTGAGAATCAGTTGAACTTCATTTGTTTTGTCAGAAATATGGCTCAAAGAAAAAACAAGATTAAAAGAGATAAAGCTAAGTTCTTTGGCGTTTAACACTTTGAAGTGAAGCAATGCCAACTTTGCAGCCACTTGTCAAGTTGCATAAGAGTTTTTAAATGGTTTTATGTACATACTTTTAGAGGCCAGATCAGTATTTCACAGTAAAAAGCAGATAAAATAATTTGTGTAGCATCTTGTTAATCATATTACGACCAAACGCATTCATCTTGGCTGAGAACCACTGATATAGAGGAGTTAACCGCGGTTATCGCAAATTGCCCCATTTCTTATCTGTTCAAAATGTAACTTAAAGATTTGTACCAATGGATTCATCAGGTTCTCTAGTTTACTGTGATACCGGTATCGGACTTTTCTTCTACCTTTCTTTTGGACATTTTTCAGACATTTTTAGATATTGTTTTGATCTTTTATTCAAACGTTTTTCCGACTTTGTTCTGACATTTTTCAGTCATTATCAGCCTATTTTTTTTTCTCCATTTTTTCTGACAATTTTGGGATCTTTTTTTGGGATCTTTTTTTTTCGAATGTTTTTCTGACCTTTTTCAGACATTTTTTTCCATTTTCAGACATTTTTCGGATCTTTTTTTTCGAATGTTTTTCTGACCTTTTTCAGACATTTTTCAGACATTTTGTGGACAATTTGTTTTAGACATTTTTTGGACAATATTTTTCAGACATTTTTTGGGCGTTTTCACACTTTTTTTTTTTTTTTACATTTTCAGACATTTTTCGGATGTTTTTCTGACCGTTTGTGGACAATTTTTTTTCAGACATTTTTTGGACAATATTTTTTGGACAATATTTTTCAGACATTTTTTGGACAATATTTTTCAGACATTTTTGGACAATATTTTTTGGACAATATTTTTTGGATATTTTTTGGACCCATTTTTTTCGGACATTTTTTGGACCCATTTTTTTCAAACATTTTTTGGACAATATTTTTTGGACATTTTTTGGACCCATTTTTTTCGGACATTTTTTGGACCCATTTTTTTCAAACATTTTTTGGAAAATATTTTTTGGACATTATTTTTCAGACATTTTTTGGACCCATTTTTTTCGGACATTTTTTGGACACATTTTTTTCAGACATTTTTTGGACACATTTTTTTTCAAACATTTTTTGGACAATATTTTTTGGACATTTTTTGGACAATATTTTTCAGACATTTTTTGGACAATATTTTTTGGATATTTTTTGGACACATTTTTTTCGGACATTTTTTGGACACATTTTTTTCAGACATTTTTTGGACAATATTTTTTGGACATTATTTTTCAGACATTTTTTGGACCCATTTTTTCAGACATTTTTTGGACAATATTTTTTTGGACATTTTTTGGACAATATTTTTCAGACATTTTTTGGACCAATTTTTTTTCAAATATTTTTTGGACAATATTTTAAACAATATTTTTCAGACATTTTTTGGACCCATTTTTTTCAAACATTTTTTGGACAATATTTTTCAGACATTTTTTGGACACATTTTTTTCAGACATTTTTTGGACAATATTTTTTGGACAATATTTT
>CAKAOI010043343.1:64883-100277 GCA_916701655.1 Sebastiscus albofasciatus | reverse complement strand
ATATATATATATATATTTATATATATATATATATAAATACATATATACATACATATATACATACATATATACATATATATATATATATATATATTTAAACACTTTTCCTAAAGCTAACTAAGTAGTTTTCTTGCCTAAGCCTAACCCATTCGATCTTTTCCTAAACCTAACTAAGTAGTTTTATTTGAGGAAAGACTGGATCGGAAAGTCATGCCGAGCGTCACGAAAAAAAAAAGGGAAATTCGTGACTATGTACACAAATCAATTAGATTAAATGTTGTGACTATTTCACGAACTGCCGTGAGACTGTGTTGGCATACGACTGGATGACTGGATTTTGGATATGTCAGGGACAGTGGGATACCTCCGGGCCTGAGAAGTGAAGCCAATGCTGAAGTGCCTTAAACTTTGCATTCTTTCTAACAGCCAGCAGGGGGCGACTCCTCTGGTTGCAAAAAGAAGTCTGATTGTATAGAAGTTTATGAGAAAATGACCTTACTTCTCACTTGATTTATTACCTCAGTAAACATTGTAAACATTTTTTCTAATTACAGAGAGGTCATCTCTGACCCATTGTATGAATGAAGGTGGCTTTGATTATTTTCAATTAAGAAGAATGGGTCACGGACCAAGCGGTGGTATTTGATGAGTTGGGAGTGAGAACGGGTTGAACATGTAGAACATAGAGTGTTTTTGCTCACTCACATATAAAGGCATTGAAAGAACCAGGGCCTTGGACAGTAACCAATCTGACAGCAGTTTCCCTGAATTGATAATAATAACCCTGATACTGGAACACACAGCACAGAACATGCTGTTATATAATGTTTCTTTTATATTGTTCATGAGTCACAATTCTACATATCAATATACCACTGACAGATTGATTAAAGTCTTGGTTATAATAAGCATACACAATTAGATGGCCTATCACAATAACACTAATTACTGCTTACAGTATTACTGTATGTCACTTTCTGTACATGAGCTGCGACTCAAAGTGCTTTACAGAAAGATGGAAGCTGGTTGTGCAACACATTTGAGTTGGAACGTTTATTACGGCTTTGTGAGCAGTAGTTTGACAGTTTGAAGTTTAACTCAATCTCCAACATTTAGCCTAATGGGATTCAATCAGATATGTATAGATGTCTGGATAAGCAATATCCAACCACTGTGTTGGACATGGGAAGACTGAAGGGACATGGTGGCGATCAACCTTCATTTATTAAGGTATCGCGAACGCTCAGGTTCAGGCAAGATCACAAAACTATTATTAGACATGTGTATAAAACACAACGTTTGTATAACAAGAGTTGAAATCATACAAATTTGTCAAAATTACAATCAAAACATACGTCAAATTGCATTGAAGTCTATGGGATCTTTGGTTTTCTATCCCCCAAAAAGGGGCGGGGCCTTGACGTTCATTATGATAATTTTTGGGGAGGGGCTTTGGAGGGAGGCTCGAAGGGACGGGCTGTCAGCGTTGCCGACTTTCTCACTAGATTTAGATTTAGCAACATTTGAAGCTAGTGCTGCCAGCTACTTTCATTGGAAAAGAGTGGGCAACACTGGGCTGGGTATTTAGGTTAGATCATTTTCAATGTTACCTACCCAAGCTTTAAATTATATATCAAAAAAGAGAGGGCCCTCTAAAACAAATAAATAAATAAGAAATACAATAAAATAATAAAAAAAAAATACTGGTGGGTGCCCCTCCTCATTTTCTGCATTGCGGTAACAAATGAACAAGAATTACACTCTTCACCGCTTGACTTAACACTTTTAAGCCAACAATACTGAAATTGTTTATTTATATTACTTATATGATGTCTGATGTGTATAGATGTGCTAGAGCCGGCCCTGAGAGAGGATGTGTTCAAGACATATATAGAAAAGCAATATTCCTTTTTAAGGCATTTGTTTTTTTGTGCAAAATGCGTGAATGTTTTAACAGTGTGACACTGATGCTCACCACACATATCAGCTCGATTACACTAAAATACAACAATCCGTGACCTCTGCAACTGTTGGGTTTATGAGAGGGCTTTTAGTTCAAATTTACAGCCATGTGACAGATCCAGTCCGGATGAGAATCCCCAATGGCCTTCAGAACTTGACAAACTGCTGGGTGCTTCCAGGTAATACTAATCCTGTACAACTGGGGGTTTACGGCTGCCACCGAAGACACTGAAATGTGTGTGAGGGACTGTATTTTAATGAGATTATTTCCTTCACTTTCCAGGATGAGGTCTTTAAAATTCAAGCCACGATGCGGGACTGAGTGCCGATACTGTTAAGTCATAAACTTGAGAAGGCTTAATCCTACCTGCTAGCCTATATCTCTGTAAGCTTCTCATTATAAAGAATCAAAGAGTAGAGACGTGCAGTACCTCGGTGCTGTTTGCCACATCTTCCCTGAATAACACCTATTGATCCTTTTATTTCTGCCTGTTCACTGATCTTATCACTTATCCCCCTGTTTCTCCCAGTCCAGCAGAACTTCACCTCCTATAGGGTTTGCGGCTGTTGTTATAGAGCTATCATCACTATAATAACTCAAAATGTCTTGTTTTCTGAGGTGGTACGGAAGCCCTGAAAGGCAAAAATTGCTTGTGTGTTTGGTGAAAAAAATGTTTTGCCAGGATAATCTTTCTAAGTTCCTTACAAACTTAACTAATGTGATGTCACAGGTTAGACTGTCCAAATTACAAAAATAACGGCTTCGATCCCTGATCACCTACGTTAGCCTTAGCGACGGAACCTAACATTATAACATTAGTTCCCTCAAAAAATGTAACAAAACATAACACAAACTAACGTTACAGTAAACTAACGTTGGCTTTTCAGTCGACTTAACTTGGGTTGTATCTATTCTGTTCATTTCTAGCCAAAAGAAAGACATGACAGTAATGTTACATAACTTACATACAGACAATATAGACCATTTCACAGTTGTCACGTCCAGATGTGTCCCTGTTTATTTACTGTTGCAGTGTATGTGAATAACATAAACTGACAGGAAGTAAACATAGATCTACGCATTTGCCCCTTGCTTTCTATGTGTACCTTCTGTTTAGAGTGCATGGAGAGATTAAATCTCACCTGGAAGAAAACCTGAATGCTCAGTCCTACTTAGAACATGGGGTTGTGGTGCACTCTGATTGGTCGAAATATGTTTTACAACAACAAACACGTTGGAGCGTACCATTGTATTCATTAGGTCTAGTTTCATATGATGCCAGTATCTTCACTCTAGCTTTAAAACTGAGCTTGCTACAACCTAAAAATTGCAAGTTGCGTGAGTGCGTTAATGAAATTAGTGGCGTTAAAACGAATTTGCATTATCGCGTTAACTTTGACAACCCTAATAAAGTACCAATACCTTGACAACACAGTGTTCCATTATTTTAAAAACAGTTTTCTTTCTCATTTCCTGAAAAGTAACGGTTTTGGACATACAAGGTTTCTGCCCGACAGCGACGATATAATACACTTTATTTACATTGCATTTTTGTTAACAAGGTTACAAAGTGCTTTACAAGAAAAACAGCAGATAAAAAACAAAAATAACAATAAAAACAACAATAAAATAAAATACAAACAACAGAGGGATCCTAAAAACATAAAAACACTAGATAAAATAAAGAACCAAAATATATAAAATGGCAAGAGAGGGAAGATAAAAACCCAGCAACACATTAAATATTCATAAACGCTTTTCTAGAAAAAATACAATTTTAAGTAGGGATTCATAAGATGCTAATGATGTAGCCCGTCTGATCTCAATAGGTAGAATGTTCCACAGTCTGGGGGCTCTAACAGCAAAGGTTCCGGTGACCTTTGGTCACAAGTCATGATCTAACAACCAGCAGAGCTGCATCCACCAATCCAAGGGAACGCCCAGGCACATAGTAGGTCAATAAATCCTTGATGCAATTGACAGCAAGGTCATTGAATACTTCAAAAGTGATCAGTTACATTTGTAAAATGGCTAGCAAAGGAGTCTAGGAGGACATTTCTCGTTCTCATTCCCAACTCGTCACATACTGACGCTTGGTCAGGACCATAGACTATAAAAATATGGACGTAGTCTCTGTGACGACACCCATAGGTTTCTGAAGAGCCATTGTGAAGCTCAAAGTGGATGGCTCCGGCCGTCACCATATTGGCAGTGAAGACAGCCTAACTCCTGTCTAATCCAAAAACTGGCAAAGAGGTGGATTGTTGGTGGAGCTGAGGCGGCCCGGGTGATGGAACAGAGCAGACAGCTAGCAACCTGGTACAACACCCACCGCTGTAAAGTTGGGCATTTTAACATTGGGTGACTCACTTTTGGAGCCAACCCCCTAAGTGGCCATTCGGGGAACTGCAGTTTTGGGCACTTCCGCGTTGGCTTCATTTTTCAGCACCGAAGGTAAATGCTTGGTTCAGGCTAGAGTATCCTTGGTGTTACTTTCTAATGCACTGGGTAGCCCAGCGAGTCAAATTATGGCGCTTCACTACAGTCACAGTAAATACATGGTTAATGTTGCGAAGTCAAACAAAAACACTTGCTTATGTTTAGGCAACAAAATTACTTGGTTAGGTTTAAGAAAAGATTGTGATTTGGATTAAAATGACTAGGTTTGTAGAGTGAAAGTGAAACTTAGGCCCTGTTCACACCTGGCATGAACATGCGTCCTGAGTGATCTGATCACAAGTGGAATGCTTTAAGTACATCTGTTCACACCTGGCACTAGAATGCGTCTCCACATGCGTCTCCAGTGACCACTTGTGATCGGATATCCCTCTATGTGCAAATAATGGGATCTCAATGCGTCCTCAATGCGTCTCGAGTGCGTCCACACCTGTACTTAGAGCTGTCCACTTGTGATCCGATCACTCAGGGACGCATGTTAATACCAGGTCTGAACACAAAGACAAACAACACATTGACTTGGTTTCACATAGTACACAAGCAGCGGTCTCCTGGGTGAAAGTCCCGTTTGTTTGACCTACTCTGAATGTGGTCTGAGTGATCGGATCTCAATACGTCTTGGTTGCGTTCACGCCTATACTAAGAGCTGTCCACTTGTGATCGGATCACCCAGGAGGCGTGTTAATGCCGGGTTTGAACAGGGCCTAAGTGATCTGACAAGAACTTTGTTTGAAGCATACACAGTCCTATGGTTGTATCTCATGGATATGTGTCGAGATTCTCTTCTCTCTCATAAAGAGAAAGAGGGAGGGAAGATATCAGTACACCCACATCCTCTGCAAGGAACACTCATAACTCATTAAAATCAAAAACACAGCCGTCATCTAGACCGCTTCTTGTCACTCTCTTCATTAGAGTGCTAAGAGCACAGATGGGGAACTTCATGACAAGCCACTAGCAACCAGAGACATGCCATCACCATGGAGAGGGGGAAAGGAAGCATTTATCTGCGGTGAAGAGCTCCATTAACGCGGCACATTTGATTGTCTCTGCACTTCCTCTCCCGCTGACTCCGACAGGTCGGCATCCATGTCTTGATTTTATCACCGGCGTTCCTGCTAAGTCATCTGTAGTGGCTTCTCCAATCACGGTGGGAGATTGGACAGCTTGATATTGATTCAGTAATCAGATTGCTAGCCTCTTATGTTCAAGAGCCCTGGGAGTCCCAACGCAATGTTCCTAAGTTTACTTTTGACAAAAAAAAAGGACAACTTTAAATCATGGAGAGGCCAATGGAGGATTTGGAAGGCTAATACTATTTATTTAATTGAAGGCTCTGATAACTGATTTTTCAGTTTCACAGCTAGAACAAGTGAAGGGCATTACCTCATCGGTCGAGTGGAAAAAAACCCTGATATAGTATTAAACTCATTTAACCCTAAGAGACCCACTTAGACCTGTTTTGTCTTTTTTAGGGAGTACGGGGGGGGGAGATAGCAGGTCAACAGTAGATGTCACATTGAAGTGGTGTACATCATCTGAAAGCTGGGAACCTTGAGATTAATTTGAGATGCAGCTCAGCACTGTGCCAAGTTGTTCTAGACATAAATCAGAAATACACATGAATTAATAAATTAATTAAAATACACGTTGAATGTGTATAAGGGCTAAGAACATTATGATAGAAGTATATGATGGTCAACCCCATGCTCTAGTATGGCTCATACGTTGTTGCAGCAATCTTTAGGTTGATTAGAACATTAGAACCTTGAGGAACACCATAGAAAAAGCCATTGCTGTGATTTGGCATCATAAACTGGAAATTTCTGCAAGAATTGCATTTTTCAGCGATTGGATGGAGAGCACTTCTGTTCTGGAAACTGCTCAGATTTTTATCCCACTTGATTCCTGTGACCTGCGGGATTCCCAAAAGAATTTCACCCTCTATCGGACACAATAACAAAAAGACTGGATGAAGCGAAAGGTAAAGAAAATGTTTTATTTCTCTGTAGGGTCCTAACCCTAACCCTAACCCTAGCTGGTCAGTGATCAGTTTTTTTGCCTAAACCTAACCAAATCTTAACAATAACGTATTTTGCAACAGTAATTTGTTTTGGAAGGCACAGACAAATGATGTTATCCTACCGACAAGGGCGACAGATCAGAAAGCACTTCTGTATGACGTTCTAAAGGGCAGTTACACATGATGTAGTTTGTTGTTTCATTTGGAGGGCTTATTGGTTTATATATGTAATATATGTAGGGTTGTGTATTGGCAAGAATTTGGCAATACGATACATATCATGATACAGTGGTAACGATTCAATATATTGCGATACTGTAAGCAAGGGGATATATTGAGATTTTTTCAAATCTAATTTCAGGAAAACTGTCATAGTATGAAGAACACACTACCATAAGTATGTATTTAAAAAAAGCAAAAAAAAAATCACTATGTGAAATGGCTACTAAGGGGACTACAATCATTACACATAAATACGCATAAATAGAAAAGGGAATGCAATGTCATATTGTAAGTAATTGCAAAGTAAAAGCTAAGATGCTTGAGATCTATATTGTGTATATGGAGCATATTCTTTTTGGTGATTCCACTAGAGGAACGTCAGAAGCCGGGTTAGGTCCCAGCTGTTTGCCTCAAAGTTTCTTGCGCTGCTTTGGCTTTGGAGAGTTGCCTAGTTGGCAGCACTTCACTGGTGGAAACAGGATCCAGGGAACTGACCCAGCATGCCTTCCCCCTCCCCAATTTCACATTCACAGAGCAGTCTCCAATTTGGAGCTCACATTTGAATTCAGATTTGATTTTAAAGGCCACTGTCTGCGCTGGAGCTCCAGACAGGTGATCCTAGTGTGGTGAAGAACCATTTGTTATGTACATACATTTCTCATCACACAGAGGGTGAATCTGAACTGAATGACACTGGGCAGAATACTGTGACTGCACTGCTGTATACGGGGTAACACCACACCCAATTAGTGATGTCACAATGGGTCCATCAGCCATCAATGGCAAAATAACCGTTGCAACATCCCTTATTGGGCAGCAGCTAGAAGTTCTAAAAAGTTTCAATCTATTTAGTTTTTCCCTTTGTAATTTAGTGTAGATTTATGATATGTTTTATTTCAAATGGGAAGTACGAATTTCTGAGTTCCCCGTCCGAATTTTAAAATTGCATCGCCCCCTGTAGTCAGATATCCTGCTGCCTTCAAATGGAACTCGTGAGCTTGTGGTTACGACATAGGAAGTCCTGTACACAATATGTTTGCCGTTCAAGTTGTTAAGTCGTGGGAACACCGCTGTTAGGCAACATTAGCGCTACTGTCGGCGTCTAGAAGCCACAGAGGCTAACAAAATTTTAGCAAGCCAACGCGACCGTGGTGCAGTTCGTTTATAGCCTAACGTTAGCTTTTTACTTCTGCCAATCGCATCAAGAGTGGTGTTCATTTGTGAAGATTATCTTGCTGAACAAAACATGTAAGTATCATAACGTTTGTTTGCCACAGATTTTATTTTCTGCAATAATCCAAAACCCAATGGAACAATCCCATTGGCTTTTTGTCAAGGGAACAAGGGCGATGCTGACTTCTTGGGTGGCCGACCTTGGTTGTTTTTTTTTTCATTTTAACTTCGTTATATTTTGCTAACTGACAAACAGAAAACCTGGGGCAAAGTAATAATATTCCAGTACTGATTGGTTTCCCTAGGCATTTGGGCTAATAATTGCCATGTATAGTCTGCTGTGTGCGCTGTACCTAAAGGACATTTTTGCTACTTTTTTCAACCTGGATCTTATTTTCATAATCGTGGCCATTCCGACTATGGGTCATTCTTGCAACTTGTAAACTTGTAGGTACAACCCATCTTCTCTTTGCTACTACTTCTCTAGCATGGACACAAATTAAACTGAGTTGCCCTAGAAGTAGATCCCTATATGCAGTTAGCTACAATAGCTAATCCAGGGAGCTAAATACTATGTAAACTTCTGTCAAGACTCAGAGACAACCGTTTTTCTGCCCTATTAATCTGGCCCTGCATCCCTGTGATATACTTGCCAACCCTCCCGATTTTCCCGCGAGACTCACGTTTTTCACTGCCCTCTCCCAGTTTCCTTCTGGGGTCATACTTTTCCTGCATTTCTCCCAATTTAAGACAAATTTTCACACTTTTTTGTTATCTTAGCCTGTTTCTGGAGCTGAACAGTGTGTATAATCCTTACTGTTTCCACCCGGACGACAATAGAGCTACACCAACTGTCATTTCCCGCCACAAGAGAGCAGTCTATGCTCGCAACACAGCGCAGTTTGAGCTCATGTTAAGGCTGCGCTCGCCACAGCATGCAGCGCCCAAAGTTGGGCTTTGAGCGATGCAGCAAAAAGCCGGCGAAGCGCCGTGCAAGACGTTGTAAAAATTGAAATCTCTCCTCACAACTCACCTGTTCAAACCGGACGATATTCACTTTAGTGTCCATCATTCTGTGTCCTTCCCTCAACATCGTTGCTGTTTTATTCCCTCTCATACGTGTCTGCCTAATGTCTCTTGTTATGTTTGCTCTGCTGGTGTTTTCGTCCTGTCTGGCTGTTTTTATCTGTTCCATTATTATTTTATCTTTGTAAGGTGTCCTTGGGTGTCCTGAAAGGCGCCACCAAATAAAATGTGTTATTATTATTATTATTAGAAGGAGAGAGAAATGGAGAGAACGAAGAGAAAGAACTACTCAAGCAGGAGCAAAAATAAATAAAAACAGATGAATATTAGTTTATTTTAGAGATTCACACACCAAGTTCACACCAGAGGGGCAAATTAATCCGTTTTCTTTCCTGGGAGTTAAAGGTAAAATCAAAAGTTTAACATAAAAGGCTGTTGCGGTCCACTTATTACTTTGTTATTTAAAATCACCAGGCTGCAGGACACAAAGTCTCTGAAACTCCAATTTTTCTGGGGGAGGACCCGCAGACCCCCAGCTTTGTTTTTTTTAAATCCTCCCTTTTATTAAGGTCTCAAGTTTGGCAAGTATGCCCTGTGAACACACGAGTCAGTCATGGCGACGGCCAAAAAACAAGATGGCGACGACCAAAATGCCGAACTCAGGGCTTCAAAACGGCAGCCCGCAAACCAATGGGTGACGCCACGGTGACGAATTCCACTTCTTATATACAGCCTATGGTGAAAGTCCTGTGTTTGTTTGACCTAATCCATACAGCCCAACGTCCACCGTCTTCCACAGACTATGATTAGAAATGTATTCGTGATACATCAAAAACAAACATGAGCTGGGTGAAAATACGTTTCCCTCAAAACAGCGTCGAGCGGCCTAGGAATTGTCCTGGATTTCATCTTAAGGAGTCAATTGTAACCTTTTTGGTCGCCTAAAAATGTCTTATTCAGCGTTCGGTTGCACTTAGCTTCACCCTCTCATGGTTGCAAAAACCAAGATGGCGACTACCAAAAACCAAGATGGCGGCAACCAAAATGCCGAAATCAAGGTAGTTCACAAACCAATGGGGTGACGTCACGGTGATTTGGCCCTACGTCCACTTCCAATCTACAATCACAAGTCAATTCCGATTCCTGCAGCCGATTTTCTACCTTCATATTTAAAGAACTTGGAGACATACAGTATAGTAAAGCACTCACAGATAACATGTAGCACACACACAGTGCAAGAGGAAGATTCCCATCCATGTGTCTGAGCATTAAGATCAGTGCGGCAGGGGAGCTGTAAACCTCTGCTCGAGCCTGTTTTCAGCTCTCTATCTGCAGCGTTTTTTTTTCAAGAGGACCTCCTTCGGTCTTCCTTATCATACTGTATGCTGCACAAGGCTGAAACCCCAGGCCTGTGCTCATCTATTATCTGAAAGGGAACTGAAAGAACATGTATGACCCTGCACTAAGGCTTAAAAGAGACAGGGTGATTCCGGATCATCGGTCATGCGAAAACGCACATAATGGAGACGTGTTGACCTGAACATCGACAGTGAATTCTGTCATGTGGCTGAAGTTCAAAGTGACCAAAGCTTAGCCAGGAGGAGCGTTGAATTATTTCTGCCCTGCTTCATTCATGCTTTGAATTTCTTCAACTGAGGCGATCCTCTGGAAAACCTGCACTCACATAAAATCAATCTTTCATGTAGATCACATCGGTCCACATTTGAACCTTCCTCTCACTTTGTTTTCATTCAGTATTGGACTGAACAACCTCATCTCTCTGAAAATAAATGTAGTTTTCTGTTAGATTTCCAAACGGGGCTTCAGGTCTCAGCAGGTGGCAGATGTATTATAGACTTTCATCTGATGTATTGATTCACATGATGCAGGAGTTTTACTGAATAGGCATTGTAGCAAAATTAGGGCTGTGAAAGTTAAGGCAATAACGCAAATTAATTTTAACGCTACTAATTTCTTTAACACATTAAAGCAATCGATCTTTCGGAGGGTGTAGCGGTTTTAAAGCTAGAGTGGAGATAATGGTATCATATGGAACTAGACCAACCGATCGAGTACCAACCATGTCATAGTAGTTTGTCGCAAAGGAGGTTAAATAACGCTCCGAACTTGCGCTAAATTTTGGCGAGGAAAATCTGTCATGGCCATTTTCAAAGGGGTCCCTTGACCTCTGACCTCCAGATATGTGAATGAAAATGGGTTCTATGGGTACCCACGAGTCTCCCCTTTACAGACATGCCCACTTTATGATAATCAGATGCAGTTTGGGGCAAATCATAGTCAAGTCAGCACACTGTCACACTTGCCATGTTATGATTTGAGCATTATTTTTATGCTAAATGCAATACCTGTGAGGGTTTCTGGACAATATCTGTCATTGTTTTGTGTTGTTAATTGATTTCCAATAATAAATATATACATACATTTGCATAAAGTAGCATATTTGCCCACTCCCATGTTGATTAGAGTGTTCGATACTTGACAAATCTCCCTTTAAGGTACATTTTGAACAATGTGCAATGAATTTGCCATAAATCACAATTATATATTTGATCTATTGACAGCCCTAATAATAATACATCATAAATCATAAGTTGATTTATATTTTGTATTGTAGATGTAGATGTTTTCAATGTACTTCTTTCTCAAGCTCAACGGAAGTAAAAAATTGGCTCATCTTACCCCACTCTCCCCTACGCTGCACAATATGGCCATGAGAGCTGGTGTCCCACTTCCAGATCTGATATCCCCTGTGGAGAAATTGCCAGACCCAGTGGACGCACATTATGGAGAGGGCATCATCGTTTGGCAGCAGTTAACTGACCGCTTATGAGATATAGGATAGCATATGGTTTTGTTTACCTGTGGGCCTGTGAAGCCCTTTGAGATTGTGAACTGTGATGCTTTAAATAAACTTGGCACTTTAGATGGTTTGAGGAATGACGAGAGGAATTCCACACGAGAGAGTTGCAGTGTCACATTTTACTTCGACTTTCAAGGTTTTCCTTGTTATTTAACATAAAGAAGTCAATGAAATTAAAGTTGTGGAAATATCTTCTAATGTTGAGAGAATCTGTTCTGGATTTTGCAGGACCACATCTGAGACCACTTGAGTTCTGCAGTTTGTGATGATGATTCACTCGTTTGGACTTGTTATGAAATAGAATTAAAAAAAAAAAAATTGTCTGAATTCAGCATAAAATCGTATACACTACCACAGGTAAAAAATAAAAAGTTATATATATATAAAAGACGTTTATGAGGTATATCTCCAACATGAACAAGCAAAGTGTAACTTAAGCAACGGGTGTGTCCGTAAATGGATTGTGGGGAGGGTTGGGTTTTCTCAACTTTGCAGCATTTTTTCCAAATGCAAATTGGTGAAGACGTTTTCTTCGTTACCTCCGCCAGGAGATTGTGTGTGAGTGAGTGTGTGCATCTCTTTGTCTGTCTGTCCACAGCTAATCTCTCCATTCACTTTGAATTCATTACTGCTAATTTTTAATTTTCATTTCACTATTTTTAATGCTGTACTATATATATATATACTGTACATGATTGAGTGATATACACTCATCGGCCACTTTATTGGGCACACTTGTTAAATTGCTTGTTAACACAAATAGCTAATCAGCCAATCACATGGCAGCAACTCAATGCATATAGGCATCTAGAGGTGGTGAAAATGACTTGCTGAAGTTCAAACCGAGCATCAGAATGGGGAAGAAAGGGGATTTTAAGTGACTTTGAACGTGGCATGGTTGTTGGTGCCAGACGGGCTGGTCTGAGTATTTCAAAAACTGCTGATCTACTGGGATTTTCACGCACAACCATCTCTAGGGTTTACAGAGAATGGTCCGACAAAGAGAAAATATCCAGTGAGCGGCAGATGTGTGGACGAAAATGCCTTGTTGATGTCAGAGGTCAGAGGAGAATGGGTAGAGTGGTTCGAGATGATAGAAAGGCAACAGTAACTCAAATAACCACTCGTTACAACCAAGGTATGCAGAATACCATCTCTGAACGCACAACACGTCCAACCTTGAAGCAGATGGGCCACAGCAGAAGACCACCCGGTACTAGCAAGGTGTACCTAATAAAGTGGCCGGTGAGTGTATATATACTGTATACTGTATATTATCCAATACAACACACTCCTGTATCTATATGACAACATGAAAAACAACAAATTCGAAGGTAATAATTTGTTTTGAGCAGCTGTTTGCAGCTGGAAATGTATGTCATGATTCTAGCAGGTGAGTTGGGTGTAACAGGTGGGTGTGCATTCAAGATAAAAACACAAGTAATATCAAGGTGAAATGTCATTAAGGAATGTGGTCAGAATAGTGAATTAGGAGGCGCTACACAAACAGTGAAGGCCAGAAAGTTTGATCATCTTAAATAACTTCCATTGATGAAAAAAAAAAAAAGAAACAGTTAAGTTTTATAGAGTCCTACCACGGTTTGAGATTATTCTAGCTGTGTCTCACGCCTCCTATATGTCTTGGGTGCCAAAAACACTTTCGCAAAGGATACACCGGTGTATCCTCACTTATTGCTCTTCCGGCAAGCCTCCTCGATCCTCGAGATGCGAAGAGACAAGGACGGACAAAATCGGGAAATGAAAAAACAGCTAATATGTCAGAGTTGTGTTTATATCCTGTCGGGCTGCCGCTTTCAGTTGACTGCGTGCTAAAACAAACTCCAGAAATTTACGAGAATTCTCTTATTTTTTTTTTTACAGAATCCTATTAAACGGCAGCTAAGTACATCATAATATGACAGTATAAAAGCCACACTAATGAAACTCTGTAAGGGGATTAGTGGCTCATTAAGGCAGGTTTCAATGCAGCTTTTTAAACAAACTGTGTGAGAAAATCCTGCCACACAATACTGGTTTCGTTCCTGTGTTTGATGGACAGAGAGCAGCTTGTATTCCATCAAAGCTAGATGACACCAACTGCTGTTAACAGATTATTATTTGCCATCTTGAAGTAGCAGATGAAACATTTCCCACAGCTTTTGCTCAACCAACAGCGTCAAGTACAGAACTCGGAGAACTGCTTAATGTCCGCTTCATTAATTATAGTTACAGTGTGTGTCAGGGAAAGTCACTGGAAGAAAGGCAGTGGTGACTGATCAATTACTGTAGTGTAGAAGGCTGCGGTAACCATAGCCACCAGGTGGGTAATTTAATTGTAGGCGTGATGAATCACCATGGCCCCTTCAACTTGTCATATGACTCTGACGAACCAATTAACCCAGTAAACCAGCTCACCGTGTCCGCTCTAACAATAGTGGATCGCTTCATCGTGATGACAGGGAGTCGAACAACTCGCACAGTAGCAAGTTTAAAATGACTATTACAAGCAGGAGGATGTTTTCACAGCTAAACTTACAGTTGCATCAATACGCATGATGAATCCTACTAACCCTCTGAGACCCACAATAGACCAGTTTTTGTCCTTTTCAAGGGAGGCACAGGGGGTCTTTAGGAGGAGATAGTAGGTCAACAGTAGATGTCACATAGAAGTGGCGTACACATCTGAAAGCTGGGAACCTGGAGATTAACTTGAGATGCAGCTCAGTGTATCAAATTGTTCTAATTGTAAACTTTAAAATATTAATTAATTAATTAATTAAAATGAATTGTAAAAGTGGATAAGGGTTTAGGACATTATGGTGGAAGCATATGATGTTCATTCCCATGCTCTATTATGTCTCATAAGTTGTTGCAGCAATTTTTTGGGTTGATACTATTTGTTACACAGATTAGGTGCTAAATGTAACCATTTTTTACCACTCGAGAATTGATAAAAATGATCAATAATTCCTCCAAAATACCACATTAAGACACCAAGACCTTGAGGAGAAAAAGCCATGCTGTGATTTGGTGTCAAAAACTTTTGACATTTGGAGATTTTTGCAAGAATTGCATTTTTAGGTGATTGGATGGTGAGCACATCTATTCTGGAAACTGCTCAGAAACCCCCTTAATGTCAATCTAGCTAGGAAAGCCATCCATCCTCTGAATGCTCTAGGTCTTTAGTTTGTGGCTGTAAAGTTTCATGAGGCTGTGATTATCCTAGAGGTCACCACAGGTCATTTGATACAGTGAAGTCAAATTTAAAAAAAATGTTCTCACTATATGAAATTGGCTACTATGGGGACTAACATCATCACACATGAATACAGTTGGGCTCATTGGAGACCACCCCTTCAAGGAGGTCTCGGTTTGCTTGTTTTGGTAAATGCTCCAGGGTTCGATTGAACCGAACTAAACAAGGCAGGTGTGAATACGCCCTTATAGCGTTGGGTTATGTTCAAAAGGAACTAGCATGTGCGACATGTTGTCCGACTTCATCGGAAGGCAAAGCTGTTCAGTACAGCCACACTCAAAGGCAAATGCCCGCCATCATAGACGTGACACTGTTTAAATCTGAGGGTAATGGCACACAGATTCAGGCATTCAGTCAGTCTCTCCTAGAAGGCTTTCATGATGTTACACTCACACAAAAAAGTGAGAAAAATCATTTAGTAAATACTGAAAAAAGAGAGCTAGAGAGAGAGAGAGAGAGAGAAGTTCAGACCTTGGCTCATATCCAGCAGGGCTGAGTCAAGGGTAACCGGACGTGCTTCAGATTCTTTAAGACGTTTCGCCTCTCACCCGAAAGGCTTCTTCAGTTCTGACCGACTGATGGGGAGTCCGGGCATTTAATCAACCTCTGCTGGGGTTGTTTATAGCCTGAGAGTCATTGAGACAGTCAGTTATGGGTTTGCAAAACTGAGCCCATGCAGAACAACCTGCAGCCTCAGTGTGAGTCACAGCAGTGGTATCTTTCAATGGGTAATTTGCAGCGTTTCCTCAGAGGCAAAGTCTTAACCCATTTCAACAAGGACAGTTTTTACAATATTTTTGCTTTTACTTAAGAACTTGTGAATACTGGCTCAATGTAATAACAAGAACAGGTAGGCTACTCCTGTGGGCAAAAATCAGAAATAACTGTACTACATACTAGGGCTGTCAAAGTTAACACGATAATAATGCAAATTTGTTTTAACGCCACTATTTTCTTTAAAAGATTAACGTAACTTGCGATTCTTATGTTGTAGCGGCATCAGTTTCAAAGCTAGAGTGAAGATACTGGTATCATATGAAACTACAAAACATAAGGAATCCATTGGTACCAACCATGTCATACTAGCTTGTTGCAAAGGAGGTTAAATAATGCTCAAAAACGTACAGCCCGGACACACCAGGAACGTCAGGAGCGCGTGGCGGTTACATTACCTGTTGTTTTTTATTTCGGCGTCCGTGTTAACAGGTTAGAGCAGCCACACTGCCCGGGTGAGACGCGGGTCTCAGCTGCGTCTCTTCATAGAGGTCTCGCCTATTTTTGATGCGTGCCGCGTGCGTCTCACAGCAGCAACAGACAGTGAAAGTGATCTATTGACTGTATATTGACATCATACCAGCAAGATTACTACAGTTTCGATGTCTAGCTGTAGAATATGTTACAGAGATGAAAAAAAAGCAAAGACTTATTTTTAAATCAACACTCCCTGCTTTCATTTCAAAATAAAATCCCTCAAGTGTTTTTTCTGTGGACAGAATTCCATCATTTGTTAACACGAGGCTTTTATTCTGAAATATGTACCGGAGAGAACTTGCAGTGACTTGGAGAGCTCCATGAATGAATAAAGTATGGAGTTTTAATTGTGGATTATCACTATTATTTACAAATTACCACACGTTTCTTAACCTTCATTAAAAGGCAAACTCTATGTAGAAAGAAAGGGCTGACACGGAGCTGAAATGCAGCTGGTGTGAACGCCTGACGCGTGTATCACGCAGCCACCATGCGCTCCTGACGTCTTACGCTAAATGTAGCACCTGTGAGGGTTTCTGGACATTATTTGTCATTGTTTTGTGTTGTTAATTGATTTCCAATAATAAATGTATACATATATTTGCATTAAACAAGCATATTTGCCCACTCCCATGTTGATATGAGTATTAAATACATGACAAATCTAATTTTGAACAAGTAAACAATGCGTGATTAATTTACGATTAATCGTGATTAACCATTTTAATCGATTGACTGCCTTACTACATACCAGTGAAAGCCGGTGCTATTTTAAATAGTTTCACAAAGTTCACTTGTCCGTATCAAAATCAGGTGAGTAAGGAAAGTAGTTAGACTTTAAATGACCTGTGAATGTGCATGCCTGCTGACAGTTTAATTTGTGACAGACTTTTTTTTTTTTTTTTTATCAGGATCTCCTGCTAAAAAGATCAAATGAAGAGTCTGAGAATAAAGGTCAAATCTGAATTAAAATCCAAATGGTCCAGCCAAAGGAACGTTGATGCTCCTTCTCTCTATGTTAAAAAGCTTGAGGTGATAATTACAGACTCTTGAGGAAAATCCCATGAAATGAGATAAAGAGATACAGAGCTCTGGGGGCTTCTTCCATTCAAGAAGGAAACAGATGAGCAGCAGTACGTAACTACCCGCTGCAGAAAGGTTTGACAAAAGCACATGGAGGTTGGCATTTTAAAATTCTCGCTGCTCTGTCTTTGACACTGCCACTCAGCCATTTTCAAGCCATATATTTCACACACACACAGAAATCCCTCAACACTTACCATAGCCCTCCAACTTCAGTTCTGCATCTATAAAAACTGTCAGAGGTGACACTATTGTTGTTCCTCAGCCTGACATTTTCCTCTCCCCGCCCGGCCTC
Source organism: Sebastiscus albofasciatus (assembly GCA_916701655.1). Classification (NCBI taxonomy): domain Eukaryota; kingdom Metazoa; phylum Chordata; class Actinopteri; order Perciformes; family Sebastidae; genus Sebastiscus; species Sebastiscus albofasciatus. The sequence continues at coordinate 82,647 of CAKAOI010043343.1, read as the reverse complement.
ACTCTTGACCTTCACCACAGTACAGAGGCCCTCCAGCCGAGGGATGCAATATCCTCTATAGGTGCATATCAACTGCCAAGACCGTTTTCAAAGGTTCCTCCCACCCTGAGCCACCTCACCTGCAAACTACAAAGAACAGGCATTTTCAATCACAAGTCTCAGATGCAGTGGCCTTAGTATCCATGGCCCCTGGGCACTGCTGCACACGGCTGACCCTTCAGCTCGGTGGTGGGAGCAGTTCAAAGCCGAGCGGGAGGGACAGACACATCTCTCAGGCTCTAACAAATACAACACACGTTCACATTAAACCAAGTGCTCGCGCAGCAAAAAAAAAAAAAAAAAGCAGAAGAGCAGCCAGGGCCCGAGCTGCTCAGGCAATTCTGGAGACGTCTGGGTAGAATAATTACTCGAATTATAAATGATGCTGACAGATTTAGTCAAACACTTTCTCTTTGTTGATACTCGCTAATGATGATTTATGATCAGAGGCCGTTAATGCACATGCGGCGATTCATCACGGCACCCTAAAAGCTGCAAGACTCACTAACTCGGATTATTAGATTAATATTTTATAACAGTAATTAGGGCAGAGCAGACTGGTTAGGGAGTAAAGAGTAAAAACCCTGCTGAGAAAAAAGGCGAATAGAAGTCACACTTTACAAAGATGGGATTCATGCGGAGGATGTGGCCTCTAGTAAACAATTAAAGCATACATAGTAGAACTTGGGTCTTGTCTTGGTAGTTTTGCGGCACAATGCAAAATCGTTAAACAGCAGGGTCCAACGGGGAAAAGAAAGATGAGCAATTGGATGATTGGACAAGTTGTAAACAAGACAACAGTTTTGCCAGATTACTTAATTCATGTGGAGGTACAAGTGAAAGTGGATGCAACCGAAATGCTGTTAAGCCACTTGGGAGGGCCGAAAAAAAACAAGCTGAAAACACGGCATTGACACATTATCACCCATAAACTGTATATAATAAGTGGACATAGTCACCGTGACGTCACCCATTAGTTTTTGGACTACGGTTTTGAAGCCTCGAGTTCAGCATTTTGGTCATCGCCATCTTGGTTTTTTTTTTTTGCAACCATAAGTGACACGAGAGGGTGGAGCTAAGTACAACCGGACGCAACCAAAAATGTTTTATTAATTAACTATCATGAACTGAAAACACACTGTGAAAGGGTTAAAGGTCTAAGATTAAAACGCGGACAACTCCCAGACCAGACGACGCCGTGGGAGCAACCTGTCAATCACAAGGTAGCCATGCCCTAAAGTATTTATTAACCATTTTAACAAGGTATAAAATCATCAGTTGCAACTTTATAATAGCCATCCAAATAACATTTATAGATGGTTTGCAAACCAATTATTAACCATTAACAAAGCGTTACAAATATTTGTCTATGTAATGTTTCTAGATGTTTGTACCACTACCACTACTAGTTCACGAGTATGGAGAGAGTTTGGATGGAAAAATCTTACTAGGTTCTTCATAACAGCACAAATCAAAAGTCCGAATTCAGAAACTGTGCGTTTGAAACAAGTTGTTTGCGTCCATTTGTGATGTCACAAATCGACAATATATAGACCATTTCACAGTTTTAAACGTGAACATACTAAATGTGTCCCAGTTGATTTCCTGTTGCAGTGTATGTGAATGACATCAGCTGACAGGATATAAACATGGACCCAAGCTGTTGCCTAGCAACGCAATCCTGTTGCAATTCCATTGAAATGCGCTAAAACGCAGCGTTTCAGACAGAGGGTGAATACAGGTATATTCAGACAGACATGATGAAAAAATTAATGTGTTTTTTTAACATTAATACATGTAAACATGTTCTAGTAGAAACCCAAAATATAAGCATGAACCTGAAAATGATCATAATATGTTCCCTTTAAGTGTTGTATGATTTGTTGAAATCTGTATGGATGCTCATGCAAAATAAATATCAAAGTTAAAAAAAACAACAACTATTGACTAAGTTAAATTAGCTATCAATTTACCATTTATAAATGATGTTTATTACTGATTTTTCCTATCTTTGAAACTTAAGTTAAATGTCCCATATCATGCTTATTTTCAGGTTCTTACTTGTATTTTGTGTTTCTACTAGAACATGTTTACATGCTTTAATGTTCAAAATACCCTTTATTTACTTCATACTGTCGACCTGAATATGCCTGTATTTACCCCTCTGTCTGAAACGCTCCATTTTAGCGCATTTCGACGGAATTGCGACAAAATTGCAACAGAATTGTGTTGCTAGGCAACAGCTTGGGTCATTGTTTACTTCCTGTCAGCTGATGACATTCACATACACTGCAACCAGGAATAAATTCGGACACATTTAGAATGTTTATGTTTAAATCTGTGTAAAGGGTCTAAATATTGTATATTTGTGACATCACAAATTGACAGAAATCCTGACAGCTTGTTTCAAATGCAGAGTTTCTGAATACGGGCTGTGTGTATTTCCCCGTGGATTGAGCGTTTCGATACCTTCACAGTATTTTTATAGGACTTAAGCCTGCTTTATAATAAAAAAAACCCCATTAAAATCTTACTTTTTTAATATGGGACCTTAAAGATAGGACAAGAAGTTAGGATATTGTTCTGTAATGAGGCCCCAGGTCCGTAAAGATTCTATACAACTAGTTGTCCGGAAAACCAAGTTATTCCATTCTGAGGATTTGAAGCGTTCAGCATTTTTGGGCTGTATAACAGGAGGTATACAGAATATGTGGCTGCCATATAGGTGACCCAAAACTAACTGTGCATACTTATATACATCATACATCTCTCTGTTTCAGTGTCATTTGCCATAGTTATCACCGGTGCGCGGCCTTATGAGGCGCTAAAGCGCGGCGACGTGATGAGGTTGTTCTCTTTTATTCCTTCACTTCCATGGTTTTTATGGCCTAATTAGGACGGCCCCGGGGGAGTTCCCTCTCTGCTGGCACACAGGAGAGAAGGGGGGGCGGGGAGGGGACTGAAGCATGCAGGGTATAGAGGCAGAGTTGTGGGATACCACAGAGGAATAGAAAGTCGGATAGACAGTCGATACATAAAAGGAATATTGGTGGAGAGAGATAGGCTGTGTGTGTGTGTGTGTGTGTGTGTGTGTGTGTGTGTGTGTGTGTGTGTGTGTGTGTGTGTGTGTGTGTGTGTGTGTGTGTGTGTGTGTGTGTGCCCTGGTTGATGTAGTCTTGATTTCATCCCAGCACAAGGAAGAGGTTGATGGGGAGGAAAGTACAATAGTAACCTCAACGGGCCGTCTGACGGTCTGCATGATGTCGCCCTGGATCAGCTCACAGACACATTGTGCAATTAAGAAAGCAGCAAACTCATAACACTCGGGCCCGGCCGCTATTCTGTCTTTCAGAGGTTGTTGCAGGCTGAATTTAAGCCCTGGGAATTCATTGGTACCGACCACATCATGCTTGTTTTTTCGGGAAGATCGCTAAATTACGCTACGAAAGTTGGGCTAAATTTTGGCGAGGAAAAACTGGCATGGCAATTTTTAAAGTCTTGTCTTGAGACCTCTGACCTCAAGATATGTGAATGAAAATGGGTTCTATGGGTACCCACGAGTCTCCCCTTTACAGACATGCCCACTTTATGATAATCACATGCAGTTTGGGGCAAAAATCATGCATTTTTTTTTATGCAGTACAAATGTGTTATTTTCGCCTATTTCAAAAAATGGTGTATTTGAGTATTCCATCATACTGGGGTCCCTAAACAGTCTTGGAATCACATAAATTGGGTATCACTGTGAAGCTGAGACTCTTATGGCTCCAATGAGTCCAACTGTATTCATGTGTGATGATGTTAGTCCCCATAGTAGCTATTTCATTGTAGTGAGACCATTTTTTTAAACTTGACCTCACTGTATAAAATGACCTGTGGCGACCTCTAGGATAATCACAGCCTCATGAAAGTTTACAACCACAAACTACAGACCTAGAGCATTCAGAGGATGGATGGCTTTCATAGGTAGACTGACAATAGGGGAATTCTGAGTTTTCAGAACAGAAGTGCTCACCATTCAAATTAAATTACAAAAATTAGCACCAAATCATTTATAACAAATGGTATCAACCGAAAAATTGCTGCAACAATTTGTGAGACATAACAGAGCATGGGAATGACCGTCACAAGCTTATGTCATCTCAAATTAATCTTCAGGCTCCCAGCTTTCAGATGATGTACACCACTTCTATGTGACATGTACTCTTGAATATTTATCTACCCCTGAACATCCCCTGTCCCCCACCCCTAATCCTCTAAAAAGGAGGGTGGAATGGTAATGGGTTAAAGGCTATGGCTTTGTATTCAATCCTAATGTAACTCTCCAGAGAGCAGACGGATAAAACTGTGTTGCAGAATCAAGTCTGATGAACTGTCAGCAAAGGCCTAAAAATATGCATGTGTATAAAAGTCTGCTGAAGCGGTGCTAACATGTAATTTCTTTCATTTTGCGAAACTGTGTACACCTGCATGTAGTTGATGCTCTCCGGCTCAAATGGATATGGATACCTGCAGCTTCACCTGGGTTGAACTGCGTCCATGCCAGGATGGGAAAAAAAAAGATACTGTACTGATGATTCTCACTGTTCTCACAGTCTCAGCAGGAGAAATCGGGCTAAAAAATTTAAAATTTGTCCTGGGGTGGCTACGAGAAAAGAAGTTCGAAATGGAGAACTTAGTTTTCAGCATCTTGTGTAGAGTTGACCATTTGACCGGAGGGGTGCTGGAGGTTATAGACTGTAGGCTCATCCTATGGGGGAATATGAATGTGCTCAGTTGATGTCATGGCAGTCTGTCCATTTCCCCCCTTCTGTGGGTATTTTGATCAGATGGTGGCAGTAAGTCAAAGATCAGAGAGGGGTCACCAAAAACATTAGGAATCCATTGGGGCAGCACACTCCCAACGTTAAATACCGACGCTTGATCAGTGGCCCTAGGCTTCAACCTATGATGCTCTAGGTTACCCCTCTAGCGTCGGTTTCCACTCATTACATGCATAAAGTGTCTTTTCAAAATAATTTTGCATTTACAGGAAATGAACAGTTTCCGCTCACTACATGCATACAGGGTCTTTTCAAAATAAACTTCCATGTCCACAGGAAATGTACAGTTTCCGCTCGTTACATGCATGCAGGGTCTTTTCAAAATAAACTTCCGTGTTTACAAGAAATGTACAATTTCCACTCGTTACATGCATACAGGGTCTTTTCAAAATAAACTTCCGTGTTTATAGGAAATGTACAGTTTCTGCTTGTTACATGCATGCAGGGTCTTTTCAAAATAAACTTCCAACACAGGTTTGGGTTCAAATAAGTATGTTCGTTACATAAACTAAGTACGCTTGTTATGTAACTGGTGATACTAAAGTATGGAAGTTATGTAATAAAACTGAGGTTAAATAAGTTAACGTTGACCTGGTTTCACACGGGATACAGAGTTAGGAGTGAGAACGTGTTGATTGGGGACCAGGACTTTTTCATCTAACTTTACATCTATCTGGCCAGTAGTTGTCTGTCTAAAGCGTTCCTTTAGGCACTTATTTTATTGACTTCTAGACAAGGGAACTGGAGTGCTAAAATGCTAACTTCCAGGTTTTAGGACTTTAGAGACAAATATTTCCCTCAGGAGTTGGTGGAGACCAAAAACAGAGCTAAAAGAGAGTTATACGATATCTCAAGAACACTTGAGCAAATTTCTTCAAATTGGAACTGATCCAAATTTGGTGGTTAAAGGTCGAGGGTCACTGTGACCTCACAAAACATTTTTAAGAATTCATATAATTATTACATTTTTGCACAAATGTCTAACAGGATAAAATGATGAAGTGATGACATTTTGGACAGACATGGATTTGAACTACAACTTGACCGTTGGCGGAGGCATACAACCGCGAGGCGGTAATTCTAGTGGTAATTCTAGTTCATCATTTAATGCAGCTTTAACATAGTTTAGAAGGGCACTTTTTTTTTCACCTGTTATCACACAGAAGCAAAACAAAAGTGACTTGGAAAAAACAGCCTGAATTTTTTTTTTCCACCAGAAAAATAATCATAAACACAGGAGGGCAAATAATTTAGATTAAACTTAGAAAATGGATCACCAGAAAATAAAAAGATATTGCTTGCCTTTCACTGCTCCCATATAGTTGTCTATCGCAGCTATTTTTTTTTACAAATGCAGACCACATAGATGTAAAAAAAAAAAAAAATACTAACCACTCAAAACACACAAATATAGAGGATTCTGCGGACTTGGTTGGGATACAGTATGTGCTCTGAGTGCATACTACATCTTATTATGTATTTTAGTGTGTCTGTTTGCATTGGTCTGGCCTCAGGTACTGATACTTATTCCCTTCTAACTAGTTCCAGCCTATACTGGCATAGATTCACAAAGTGTATTAATAATGGATTTTATGAGTTGCCATGCTCAGCGTGCTTTTGGACTTACTTCTTCTCCCTGATTAGCAGCGGATCACCAGCCTCTCCATTCATTAAACGTGGCCTGCTTTTGGGGCCTTGAGTGCCAAACTGCAGGGACTCTTCACTGAGCGTGGAGAAATTCTGATAGGATGCTATGCATAATGAACCAAAAACAAGTTCATGAAAAAAACAACACATCCACTAATTCGCCATGCTTCCCCCTCTCTCTTTACTACCCCGTCCGACTGTTTCATTATTCATTGCATTCTATTCAACTAGTCCTCCCCTGATAGTCATCATGTCAATCTTTAGTGAAGGCCTGCCAGTTGTATTGGGTTGCTGGAGCTGAGCGCTCTCACCGGTATATCTGGAGCGCTTGAAGGAAGCTTTACACTGTGTGTGTATGCTGACATCCAAGCAAGTACAGTACACCAAGACATTCAGCCTTACGCGCTGGATAGAATCGATGCTTTTCATCATGTCCTGGGAAAACATTGATTTTTTTTTCATTGCCAAACTCTTTGGACAATGAGTCTTAGCGGGCAATTAGGGTTCAAGAGGGAAGAGATAGTGTGAGATCAACAAGGAAGGCACCCTGAGGCTCTGGATACCTTCTTACCTCAGCTAGTGGAGAACATACTTATAGGATGTCAGAAAAACAAGCTCTGGGCCAAACACATTGAACATTTTGTGTATGCTGAAAGCCATTGGCTGAATGTGATACCCTCATTATCAAAGTCCAGAGCAAAAATGCAATTTTTTTGCCTTCTGCATTTCTGCCTATAAAGTGCGATAAATTCACATTTTTTCAAAGTGTTGTTTTTGACATGAGAACTTTCACACAAAATGCTTATATTATGCGTCGAAAAAGCAACGTTCAAAATTCAAAATATAATAGAATATAATGAAGTAGCCCCGGGGCTACAGAAGGCCCTCCCCTCCTATATACAGTATATATATGTATACTACAGTGACGTTAATTCAGGACCACCCGTCAATGGACAGTGACAAATATTAAATGCCCTCCTGATCAGTAAACAGAATATGAAAGTCATCATTATAAGACCATAAGTCAAGACAAAGCCAGCTTATTGAGCCAAGTAGGCCCGTGTGCACAGCGGCAACACCAGAAGAAAAGTCCTTTCAATTAAAAGCTCGCAAACATCACAGGCAAAGAACCTGTATTAATATGGGGTGGGGGTTCGAGGGTACTCCGCCGAGAAAATTTGAAGGTTTTTGACCCTAAATTATGCAATTTTACATCATTTTGGACCATTATTATTACTGTAGATAAAGCCAAAAACGGCAAAAAGGTGATCCCACTTTGTTTTGCCCTGATATTGCGGGTGCTTTGTAATCAGATGTCGCTTTAGCTTGGCTAGTTTCATGGCTAGCACCTGAAGACACGTGACGCATTTTGGTCTCCCGTCGCTGTTCTCAATAACACCAAACACAATATACACTAATTGTCATCATATTTTCTTAAATAAGCTAATTTGGATTTAGCGTCACTTGACGATATGGACTGACTCAAATGTTTCTCCATGCTCACCAGCTAGCTAGCTAGCTAATGAGCTAACAGGACCGGTTCGTTGCACCCTTAGCAAAGTGACTGATTCATGACAGATTGATGTGAGGTGTCACAATCCTATCAGAGTTTCTATTGGCCGAAAGCTAACGAGGGTGGGAGTGATGGACACAAGGACTTTTTAATGTTACAGCATAGTTGTATTATTTGTAGCAAATTTGGACCCCATTTTGAGAATCCCTGCAGTAGAGTTTGCAGTTTGTCCACAAACAAATTCTGCAGCTCCTCAAGACCAAAAGTTTCCCGTGTGTTGTTTCCCAGCTGCTAGGTGGAGTTACCCACGAAGGCGACATTGGACAAAAGCTTGTACGCAATGCATCCTGGTACTTGTAGGAACTGCCAACACTGGGCATCCACATAAAGGTGCCGAATTTTCCCTTTTAAAGTTGAGGCAAATGATGAGGCTGATCAGTCCAGGCAAACCATTAGTCATCATCACTCCCCACTGGTCAGCACCCCGATTCTGGACACCCCATGACAGAAAGCTTCAGGGTCCATTGATAGCGTCTGCCAATCCCGTTGAGGAAGACGACAAACAATGTAGGAGGTTTTCCATTTTTATGATCACACAGCAATATTTAACATATTGCCAAACAGCTTTTTATTGAATGAGCATCAAACACTGCCTGTAAAGATTCCTCCTCTTAATTGGAGACTAAACAGCAGGTTGTGTGCGACAGGAAGGAATCATAGGCATGAATGAGGAGCTCTGAAGAGACGCGGTAGTGTCTGTTTGTTGTGTCCTGCCTGAGCTGACACAATGCTTCAGCTTCTTTGATTTATACCAAGCAAACAACATTAAACGCATCACTTCCTGTGTGCCTGGGGAGCTTTTCCAGGGGAGACCCACCGGTGATAAAGCTTTCATGCACTGGAAATATGTTAAATTTGCTGCTGTTATATAATCTGCTCATCAACAGTCAAACACTGGATGTATAATTCAGTGAGTCCCACGATTAATTCCTCTATCTGAAAGAGTAGAAGAAGAAAAAGAAGGCAGGTGAATGAGTTAACTGTTACCATTCCGCACTCTTTCTTAGATGGGTAGGGGTGGAGGACAGGGGATGTTCAGGGGTAGATAAAAAGTCAACAGTAGATGTCACATAGAAGTGGATCAATCGATTTAAATAAATTGTGAAATTGTATAAAAGTGTATAAGTATATGATGGCCATTTCCATGCTCACTTATGTCTCAAAAATTGTTGCAGCAATTTTTGGTTTGACACCATTTGTTACACAGATTTGGTGCTACATTCAACCATTTTTTACCACTCGAGAATTGATAAAAACGATTGACAATCCCTCCAAAATACTACATTAGGTCACCAAGACCTTGAGGAACACCATAGAAAAAGCCATGCTGTGGTTTGGTATCAACAACTTTTGACATTTGGAGATTTCTGCAAAGATTGCTTTTTTCGGAGATTGGATGGCGAGCAGAGGTCACAACAGGTCATTTTATACAGCGAGGTCACTTTTCAAAATATGGTCTCACTATATGAAATGGCTACTATGGGGACTAACATCATCTCACATGAATACAGTTGGGCTCATTGGATCCACAAGAGTCTCAGCTTTACAGTGATACTCAATTTATGTAATTCCAAAACTGCCCCATACCCCAGTATGCAGAATTATTCAAATACACCATTTTGGTATAGGCGAAAATAACACATTTATACTGCATTCAAAAAACTGCATGTGATTATCATAAAGTGGGCATGTCTGTAGCCAGCCCTGGCTAATATGGAATGTTTCAAAGTGACTACCAAAGAGACATTCACTAACAAAGACCACGCCAATAATGGTATGGGTTTGGAATAGTTTATTACGTAATGAAGATAGAGGGGAGCAATGATGATGTAAGAAGATTGGGTTAGGAAGTAGGATGAAGGATGAAGAGATGAGGGTCGAGGGATGAGGGGATGAAGGGTTGCAGGTGGGGGGGATGAGGGGATGAGGGGTCGTAGAAGGATAGATGGAGGAGAGCGATGACGGACCGGTGTCTGCTGGAGGCGGAGGGAACCAGGGGAGTTCGAGACTCTGAGTGAGGGGGCCGTCTCTTCGTGAGCTCCGCTATCCACATCATCTATTTCCGATGTCGTTCGAATCATTGTGGATGTATGAGCAGTATGCTGGGGAGGACCGGCAGCTGAGAGATTTAATGATGTGATCGCGGATTCCCTGACTAGAAGTGGAGGAGGCGGCCTCAATGCGGAAGGAATGCCCCAATCCGGACCTGGATAAGATTTAGATGGCGACGGTCTTTATGGGCCGTTCGTGCCCCCAAGGAATGGTTGCTATGATGACTGGGTGTGCTCTGCAGATGGTGTAGGAAGGAGTGAGAGATAAGAACTCGAGCGGGACCACTTGCCACCATAGTAGCCGCCAAAGCCGATGGAAGGGGCTGTATCTGTGGCTTTTTTTCTGGCTTGGTTGTCGTAAAAGAAGGACATGTCGTCAAGGGGCGGTGAACGGATCAGGTGTGCTTAAATACTTGAGCTGAGGAAATGGGATGTGTTTGAGGCGTGGTCTTTGTTCCCGAACTTAGTTATAAAACTTCATTCATGAACGTCACTGGTGTTATTCCATACAATGACGTGCTGTGCTCTGCGTCACTTGCTTATAATATGTGATCTCAATGGAATATATATGTGAGTGAAGGTCAGTGAACAGCAGCAGAGTGGAGGATGTGCTGGAGGACAGAGGTTGTTGCTGCAGTTGCAGTCTGACTGATGAAACAGGTAAGTCATCAGGACATAATATTCATATGCTGATAGAGAAAGGGCTCAGTTCATAAATTGCCTTCGGACCATACGTTACCTGCAAGCTATAGCTGACACAGTGAACAGAGATGTACACGCTTTAAAAAAGGGAAAGGGACGAAACTCTAAATCGGTTAGATTTTTGATTTCTCGGGTCAGCAAGCTGTGCCTCCAAACCTTTGGTGATAAATGACCATCCACTCACCTAAAATGGGAATCTCTCAAAGAAATGCCGTAATTGACTAATTTTTCACAAAGCGACTGAACAGAGAGAAGTTTCTTCCTGACAGGACGGCAGATCAAACAGGACCTCAGCCAAGGACGTCTGCCTCGATAGACACTTATTGTAATAATCTGCCCTGCTCCTGGGTTGGGTTTTTCCTTTGTTTCATGTCTTTCATTCATGTTTTATTGTTACTTGTGGGTTTTCCCGCCAGTTTTGAGTGTCTGCACCGCCCTGATTGGTTTCACCTGTCCCTTATTAGCCATGCCATCACCAGACCTTCTGCACACCTGTTCTCAGAGTCAGAATTAGCTTTATTGGCCAGGGGCCCGTTCTATAAAGTGAGATAAGAAAAGTGAGGTTTAAAGTCCAAAAGCCTGACTTGAATGAACCAAACAAAATCAGTCTGGGCTATAGCAGTTCCATCTGCCCCGCCCTGATCAGTTTCACCTGTCCCTCATTAGCCCTGCACTCACCTCACCTCCTGCTCACCTGTTCTCACTTCCCCAGTTAGTCAGTCACTACTTATACCACCTCAGTTCCTTTTGTCGGTTAATTTTTTTTTCATTCATGGAGTTTGGTTTGCCTGTTACTTGTTTTTTTTCACCTGCCCAACCCAGACTCTCCGCTGCCCAGCGACCCAGAGTCTGTTCCTGTGTCGTGGGTCCCGGCCAACGTCTTGTTTGTTCCCGAATCAGTTTCTGTGTCGGGGGTCCTCGTGTCCAGTCCGCAGTCCGACCGACACCTGCTCCTCGTGCCCTTTCGTTGGTCCGGCCGACACCTTTACCTGCTGGGCCGCAGCACTCCCAAGTTCCTGTCCAGCCACCACCAGCTGGGGAGGGCAGATGGCCTGAGGAGCTGGCCCTCAGCAACAAGGAGGGTCGTCCATTGGAATGGAAAGGTTGGAAGGGGTTGTCTCTTCAGACCCTGGTGGTGGAAGCTCCCAACAGGCCACATTTGTACAGGGTATGTGTAAAAGACTAAATTAAACTAAGTAAAAGTATTGGGTTGTTAATAAAACACAATTATATAACATACTAACATGTATGTGCATGTAGTTTTCATCTTTCCCATCTTGACACAAGTGTGGACACTATCCTAAAATTAATCAATTTGCTTTGACAATTTTAGCAGGAAGAGGGAAATCTTCTTCCCCCCTGAATATGTGGCCTCCACATCTAGGCCAAGACAATCACAAGTGGTAATGAATTAACCTTAAAGTAGTAGTAGTAGTAGTCAGTGTGACGTGTGCACCTTTCTTCACAGTGCTTAAATGTTAAAGCAACTCATTATGTGTTTTATGTGTTTCAGATTGGAGCAGACCATGTGAGGGCCCTTCACAAAAGGGCTCTATAACTAAATATAAAAATCAAAGAATTGGAAACCCATCCTCATAAAAAGCCAAACTGGAGGTGGAGAAATTAGAGTACGTAAAGAAGTTAATTCAGTGACATTTATTTCCAGGCAGGAGAAACAATTTTTTTTTACCAGAAAACAGTTAAACTAAAATGTATTTTCCTTTTTACCAGGAACAGAAAAATTAAAAGTAACTTGAAAATGAAAAAAGGCATGTTTTATGTGTTTTGTTTTGTTTTTTTTTAAGAAAAAGTTGCTGCCTCTCTTACAGCCCTGCCAGTAGGGTGGTCGAGGGTGGGGGCTGTTACAGGATGGGCCCTCTCCTTACTAATAGTTACAACGTTGTGGAGCACAACATGTGTCGTAATGATGTGGTGAGCTCGGGTTCCGGGGCCGGTCTGGGGCCACTCTCAGCCCACGCAGGCAGGTGAAGCGTACGTTTATGATTCTGAAGGTCATCTCTATCCTGAGCCTGGTTTTGGCTAAGGGCCACGCTGAATCTTGTTTGTGGCCCTGTATCAGGGTCAGGATACGGTCATTAGGAAAGGCGTAACACCTGTCACCGAGCAGCACTACACTGAACAGCCCTTAGGATAAAAAGGAATAGTGCCATGATCAGTATCATCAGTATCACAGGGGCACAGACCAAGCGGTGGTATTTGACGAGTTGGAAGTGAGAATGTGTTATCAAGTAGCCACATAGGTTAATGCCTACCTGCCTTGCTATAAAAGCCCTCAAGTGACCAGGGAACACAATGAAGTCATCCAGTAGCTCTGTCAGAGTACGTGCCACCTTATGTGTTTAGTCCTGCAGACTGTATTTTTGCTAAGTACCCATAGCAAAGTAAAAAGGTGTCGCACTGGCAACATATGGCCCAAGAGTCCCTCAGATGAGAATCTGTATCGCTCATCAGGGAAAAAAAAAAAAAAACTCATCAGGAAAAGCCAGAGAATTTTGCCGGTCCATGAAGACTCTTGCTCTCCTAAGAGACCCTCTTATGATCTGTGCAGCTAACTCCACAGGATCTTCTAGAAATGGTGATGCTATTTTTCCAAAAGAACTTATTGGTCAGTAGACGGTGCTTTTATACTAGTTAATCTCTTCTCTCAAGCATAACCTGAATCTTTTGACCTATTGGTGAGATATTTTCGTGCATGTGGAGCGGCTGTACTATTGCATTACAGTTTTATGTATCTGGCAGTCCATCCACGTCGCCTAGGTCTTTCATCCCTCTGTATATACAGTAAAATAATACGCCTCGCATATTCAGAATATAAAGAACAAAAGCAGGCTGCTATAGGGAGTCAGTGGGAGTGGGGCATGTCCGGGATGCCCTTGATGACCCATGCTGGAGGCAGCGCAGCCAGCAGCTATACTTTAACTAATGACCCTTGGCCCCTGGGAGAGAGAGAATGGCCCCATGATGAGCTGTGCTAGCACTGGGGGTCTACCGGGAATCCTTGGCTCAGTGGTTTGAATCGTGAACGTCTCTGCAGCTCCAACATAGCCGGCGGCAATCAGCGGGAAATTTGAGCCATGTGAGTTAATGCATTTAATTACCCTTTTAATTTGAGCAATCATTAATCTTGTTTTTTTTCTTTTTTTTTATTTCATTCGTCAAGGTGGAGTGGACAACCATACATGCAGAATTGCACATCCCGTGAGAAAGCCTGTCATGTGTCTTTTTCTGGCGTGGCCTAACAATGCAGCAGGGGTGAAAGAGGCAGCTCAGCCGTCATCGATTATGTACACTGAGCCGATGGCAGCTTTTATGATAGAAAATTATATCTCTCTCCTCTCACCCTTGGGGGGTGGGTGGGGGGAAAAGTGTTAGTGTCCAGGTCCAGGGAGGAGAACTTGATGAATGAAGACTGTAACAGCAACGAATACAGAATAGGAAAAAAAAAAAATAGCGTTCATTTGAATATTTGAATAATTCCACAGTGGACATGCTCATATTTCCACAAAATTTCTTTGACCTTCCATTCTCTTCGTTTTAAAGTCAAACTCGCACTGAAATACGGTATTAATTATTCGAAATCATAAAAGAGGCGAGGAATGGCTTCTTTGGAGTTAATTATGCACATAACATTCAAGCTGCATCAGCTCTCATAAGAGGAGCGGCTGTGAGGAGCTCCTCACTTCATTTTAGGAAACTGCTGCTCAGGAATGCAATATTGTAAAAAAAAAAAAAAAAAAAAAAAAAAAATTAAATTATGGAGATTTCTTTCCCAAGTGTTTTTGACATGCATGATCTCTGATGGTGCACATCATATGCCAACACAGTGTCAAGGGAGTTTGTGAAATAGTCCCAAAATTAGTAACATAAACGCGGATTTCCCCTTTTTTTCGTGACGCTCAGCACGACTTTCAACAACGTATTTGTTGTGCGTTTTCTTATGAATGTCCAGCAACACGTGAGGCACATTTCAATTTCCGCTCTAGTCCTTTCAAAATAAAACTACTCAGTTAAGTTTAGGAAAAGATGGACTTGGTTAGGCTTAAGTGATAAAACTACTTATTTAGCTTTAGGAAAAAAAAAAAAAAAAAAATCTTGTTTTTTGTTAAAATGACACCAGAAGTGGCCTAACTTAATTACGGAATTCACGTGATTAAAAACGACTTATTAACTTTACGAAAATGCCGCGGATTGGGTTAAAATAACATGGAAGTTACGCAACAAAAACAACTTATTTAGCTTTAGGAAAAGATCGCGGTTTGGGTTCAAATAAATCTGGAAGTGCTGTAATTTATATACGGAAGTTACATGACAAATAAATCAACTTTGAATTCTGGTTTCACACAGGACACAATGACTGGTCTCCTTGGCGAAAGTCCTGTGTTTTTTGACCCACGCATCCACCCCGACGTCCTCCCTATGTGGCGCTCTTTATACGTCCCGGTTCACAATTACGTGGATTACATACAAATTAGTTTTGTGCTGACCATCACGAAAAACAAAGTGAAATTTGTGTTATGTACACGAATCAATGCATTACATTTCATAACTATTTCACGAACTGCTGTGCGACCGGGCTGCCTTGTCACATAGAGACATAAATTGGCATCCAGTGCCAACTTTTTGTTGGCAAATCCTTTTTGTTTAGCTCCCACTGAAGATACTGAAGTCATCAAGTCATGACTTTCTTTTTTCTTAATGAGATGTATTGTAAAGTTAAGTGCTTTAGCAATCTGGGAGGGGTTTACTTTCAGCAATCAAAGGCTTATACATAAGTGTCTCTAGGGTTGAATGCCAGGAATTCAAATCTGATTTTTTCCCTCACAAACTCTGTTTCAGTTTCCTGAGAAAGATATCTGCAGTTTACATTTCAGGCTCTGTGGCAACAACTTGTTTTTTATATAGATTAAGACAATAAAGCACATTAAAATAAATGAAAACTGTACAGTTCAACAACTGGTTTTATCAGATTTGCAAGCCACCACTAAAGATCAGAGGTGTAGGGATGATTGAGTGGCATTCAACAGGTCATTTCCTGATATTACTCCCTCAAAAGGCTGTATGTGATGCACTATAAAGACCACGATACACTCCCGTACAATCACTCAGACATACAGTAAAACTGATCAGAGGATAAATTATTCTGTATGATTAGATTTGTCCACCTCCAAGAGGTGTTCTATTAAAATAAAACTCTATAAATAAAATATTAAAGAATGCCACTAGAAAATACTGAAGTTGTGTTTATGAAATCGAGCTTCATTCATGGCAAGAAATCCCTCATGCATCAGGTAAGTGATGCCATTACCAAGGATAAGGGTGGGAGAAATAGTTGGAGAAATCAATCAGCATGGCTAGTAGCAGCAGTGTGAAGCAGGAAGGAGCGAACACAACCAGCGGCAGTGATGTAATGATCAGGAGACCGTAGTAATGAAGTTGATTTAGTGCTGAGCCAGAGCTAACGTGACGTTTCACTTTGTGATTCAGGAAAAACACATGAGACAAAGCACAGTAACCACATACTAGAGCTGCATCCCAAAGCTCTTAATTGCATCCCTGTTTCCCTCACTTGCGTCTTTTCCTTGCCTCTTAGTCCCTCCCACCAGGGAAGCATCGAGAGACGCAAGGAAACCATGCGAGGAGAGAGGAAATGAGGAAATACGATTTAAGAGACATGAGACGGTCGTTTCCTCTGAAGCAACGTCCGTTTCTGATAACAGCAGCAGCTGATCACAGCTGGATCAGCTGTCAGTCAGCTTTAACAGCTGTTTATGTCTGAACTGTACTAATACTAATAAAGACAAGTGCAAGCTGCAGCCTGTATTTCTACTGTGGACTGCTTAGAGGCTCAGGAACCATCTCTACTGGCACAATAACTTCATATTATTTCTTCATTATTAGCGTCTGTAATTATTGATTTTCTGATTGTGAGTTAATTATTTAATAACCCAGAATATGACTATGGTGTCTTTTGAACACTGGACATTATTTATTAGGCTAAAGGGAAAATGTAAATGATATAACTCATATCAAACCCAACGTTCAGGAATCATCAGCCTCATGTGACTGAATGGAAATGAGGATAAATTATGTAAAAGGTGTTTGTTGCTGACAGACAGACTCTCCTTCTCTCTCTGACTTTAATAGTATCATTAATAAAAGTTAACAGGGGAAATAACAGATCATGAAAAGAAAAATCTTTCTAAAAAATGTAGAAAGTTATCTTGAATTAGTTCGTCAGACTTTATAAACCCCCCTGACTATCAGGCGGCTTCGCTGACGGTGTGTGAAGCAGAGATACTGCAGGTCCTTCTGCTGCTGTTCAGAGCTTCAGTTAACACAGATAATAACTAGATGGTGAATCAGAAGACAACTAAACTATAACACTTTTATTCTGTAATCTGTTTTCACTCCGGTATAAAACTCCAGTGATGTTGAGAGGTAAAGTCATCAGATCAGTCCGGTCGGCAGCAGCGTCCAATCAGTAACTGATATCCAATAAGGGGACGTGTCTATCAGCAGCAGCGTCCAATCAGTAACTGATATCCAATAAGGGGGCGTGTCAGTCGGTAAAAGACTTCCGTGGAGGATACACTGGCGTATTCTCGCTCATGGCTCCTCCGGCAAGCCTCCTCGCTCCTCGATCCTCGCTCCTCGATGCACAAATAAGAGCTTTGGGACAGTCTTCAAAATGGCGCACCAGAACAACTTCCGGGTCAAGCGAGGAGAAAGGAAACAAAAATTAAGAGCTTTGGCACGCACCCTTGGTCAGAATTGAGACTGAGAGCTCCTCACTCTCAGCATGTGCCACCTAAAATGAACTCTGACTGCCCTTTATCCTTCCCTGATGAGGAGATCGGCTCCAGGTGAGTGGCTTCACACACCTGCTCCCAACACTGTCATAAGGGAGT